>OMLP01003326.1:25816-57163 GCA_900302685.1 Spondyliosoma cantharus | reverse complement strand
TGCTCACTGGTTCTATAATGGATGGCCGGGTGTCCAGGCCGGGGGAGATGACCGAGATCTCAGGCAGACGTGGTCTGGACGGGCATCCATGCTCTGCTGCAGTAGACTCAAACACAGCTATTTCCTCATCCTCATCGTAGGGACATCCACCCGGGGACAAACACAGCGCCATGCTTTCCTGTGACAAGAACACCAATCTTCATGAGTATGAAATAATTGCAACACATTTCAAACCTGTCCATGAGCCAGAAACGACATGCGAGCACCACCTTGTAATGTCCCTGTTCAAAATAAAAGATAATCATAATTAAATATATTTCAGTGCTCAAGAAGACCTGTCACAACAACTCCCCCATACAAATGTGAATGCGCCTTTTTCCAATGATGAGCCAACAATTAGACCATCACTGAAGAATACCTGCAGGCGGAAACTCAGCATTATGAGAGCTTTAATCTCAGTCAGGGTGTGTCTTCAGACAAGGTGACAAAAACACACAGAAACTGGATGAAGCGTCCTTGCATTTCAAAGACAAACGGTTAACTCTAAGAGTAGTCAAGCAGGAAATGATTTCACAGGTATCACCTGTCCTGACACGTTTAGTACTGATGCAGAAGAATAACATAATGCAAATTTGAAATCCACAAAAACGGTTCCTCTAGTGTTTAACTGTGCTGACAGCAGGGCCAGCATAGTAGTAAAAGAGGAACTACACGCAAATTTTTTTTCCAGTGTAACTTTCACATAATCACATAGACTCTGGCTTGTATCTGATGCTAAGGTGAATAGAAGACACCGCAGGAAGAGCCACAGAGGGGGGGGATCACTCTCCCAGGACGGACAGACGTGTAGTAGATGTACAGAACAGAACAACAAAATCACAGTTTACAAATTGCACCGAAGCTCCACCAGAATCCCCGTCTTTCCAGCAGAGACACAGGGAATCTGACAGTAGCTTTAAAATGTCAGGTTAGTCTCTACATGACTATCTAACTGAGGTCATACCAGCACTCACACTGACCAGTGAGCTCTGACCATCTGCATCACACCCTGTAGTCAGGAAGCCACACCTCCTGCACTTGCATTTTTTAAATAAGCATGGAGAGAGAAGGATGAATATATCTTAGTATGACTAATATAAATTAAATCTGACTTGACCAGTGGGCTATTCTTTAAGCTACAATACTGAAGCTCAGGTGATGCCAAACAGCAACTTTTGAAGGCGAAATTGAATATTTTAAATCTATATTTTATAAAACATGATTCACATTTAAGAGATTATGTGGGAAATCGTTTTTTAAGATAACAAATGAGACTTCTGTTCATGTAGCTGTGTAATGTTAAGGCAACCAGCCAACATTATGCAATACAGAGAATAACTACTGAACTATACCTGACAGTTAACTTTGTCTAAGATGTTTTACAGTCAACCTTTTAATGTCAGTTCGCTTTTTAGATTTGTGAATATGAATTTTAATCAAGAACCATTTCGTCACGAGCTGAGTGCGTGTGTGCGTGCCTAACGTAAACTCAACGTGCACGAGACGCTGCGTCCCCTGTTTGAAAACGTTAAAGTCACGAGGTCCCTCTCGCCAAACTAAAACAGGACCGCGGGTGTCGTTGTTGTAAATTATTCTACGTGGGTTCAACCGACATGTATGCTCACAGCTGTATCCCGAGTAACAGGTTTATTGTTGTTAAGCCTCGAGCCAGACACCTGAAAGCAAAAGATTGATTTCTTACCTCGAATATCAGAAATGCCAATGAGCGCCGGTGTTCCGGTTGCTGAAGTACTTGACTATAAAACTGTGAATACTGTGTCACAACTGAGTAAAAGTATCCTGGACCTAGCTAACACTAGCCTACCGCTTCGTATCGGTTTCGAGACACTCTGAGCCTCAGCTGAGTTGTTTTACTCGACTGCGTTTCGTTTTTGAACAATGCGCTTCCTCCGTAGAGAGAGTCACCGATTGGCTACAGCTGGTGACGTCGCGCTCAAGATCAGCCTTCTGATTGGGTAGCGTGGGTCTCAGACGGTGCTCTGTTTAAAATGTGTCTCTCTAAACAAAGACGCCCTTCAGAAGTTCCTCTCACGTGTTGTAAATAAAGGTCGATTTTTTTTCCCCAAAACACGTAGGCGTGGGTTAACATGGTTCTCACAAGAGAACTGATACATGGCTCATTTAAAAGAAAGAAACAAGTCAAAAAGAAAGAAAAATGTGTAATGGGGATTTAATATTACCAATGAGAGAGGGAGCAGACAGTTATTATATTTTATATATGTATTATGTACATACTAAAAACGGTTGGGTTAAAAATAACCCAATTTTGTTATTAAGGTAACCCACTGCTGGGTCAAAGAGGGCTAAATCTAGCAGTGGGTTCAAATAATCCAACAGGATTTGGTAAAATTGACCAGGTTGTTGACTTAAAGCTACCAAAAAGTGGGTTGAAGAATACAATCCAAAATCTCAGATGTCAGTATGACTTATTTTACTTGTTTATTATGAAATGAAAATGTTCAGGGTCACCAGAAAAAATACTTTACGTTACTCATAAACTCTTGACCATAAATGCTAGCACTAGGAGACAGACCAACATTACAATATTTTGACCAGTTCTCTCTCTCTGATGCAACAATATTGTAGGGATGACTACTGTTTTTTTTGTTTTTTTCACAAAATATAAACAAAATGAGATTTTTGACAAATGATCATCAATAATGTGGATATGAGTGAGTGGGTAGGTGAAAACAAGTATTGGAACAAGGGCAGTCTGTTAAGTTTAGAAAACAAATTACATCATTTAACTGTAACAAGCCTTTAAAACTAGTAAAAGACAACAGTTATGTTATGTTATGTTAAGTTATGACAAATCAATATATAACCAAATCTTAGATGATGTATAGTCTCATACATCGATACAGATTTAACATCTTTATATTCATCAATCAATCAATAACCTAAACAGTAAAACGAAAACACAATAATAATACATATGTCTGTGTGACTTTTGTATGCAGAGTGGTTCACTGCAATTTTTTATTTACAAAAAAACCCCGAAAAAGACAAATGCTTAAAACCTCTCCCAGACATCCAATTTCACATGACTCATGGACACAATGACAGTCAGAGATTGTGATCTGACAGCCTTTTTTAAATCCTGAATTCATGAAACAAAAACCATAACACTACATAACACTGGCCAAACTCATACTGTAATGAAAGTGTTTTGTTTTGCTTGATGACAGAATGGCTTTATCAGTACATCAACCATTATACATGTTTACCCGTTAAAATCTTGCTCTGGGCCAGAGTTTTGCTCCATAGTGGTCATGATGCTGTGAATGCTGACTCTGTTGTGTGAATTCTGGAGCCTTTGCTTCTGCACACTGTGCCGAACACCGTAACAGAAGTAGATGATTAAACCTGTTGAAAGAAAAGGCACATCAACTTTGTTCATGTTTGTTTATCTGATGTTCTTTCATATTTTGCTTACAAACAAATGGGGTTTTCACAGTGATATTGTTCACATACCTACTGCCATCCACACTGCATATCGGATCCATGTGTCTGATCCAAGTTGCACCATCAGATAGACATTGACAATGGTGCTTACAATGGGAAGCAATGGTACAAAAGGAACCTGTATATATATGAAAGAGCAGATACATAAAGACAGGCAAAATCAAAGCAAAGGAACACACTTTACAGTTGCAAGAAATACCTGTTGGCCATTTTTTCCTGTCAGGCATTATCTCCTTTACTTACAGTAGTAATGAAAGTTTATCATTTCAGTAAAGACGCTTTACTACCTGAAATAGATAGAAGAGGCATACCATAAAAGCAGCTTTAGCTGTACTCTGTGGTTGTCTCCAGATGATCAGCACAGTGAGGACCAGCATCAGCACGATCACAGTGACACAAAGTAAACTCCACCACTCGAGGGCCTGCAGGGAGTTTAGGGTCCCAGATATGAAGAGGCTTAAGCTGATAGCTAAAAAGACTGAAGGGAACAATATAGGTCCAGTGATTGTTAACAATGGAAATCATCTACATGCATTAGTATATTTGAGGACGGTGTTAAGAAGATCACTTACTCATAAAAACAGTTAAAACAGACACATTTTGTGACGATCGTGTGGTGGCTTCTGAAGGAGGAAATAAAACTCCAGTAACTGTGAAGGGCTCTGGTTTGCTGAAGCTTGAATCCTCGCTGAGGTCTACTTGGTACCTGTAAAAGTAAGGAATTATACATAAATTCACACTGGGTTAATGTAACCTTTACTTCTATGTGTTGAGATAGCTGTGATTTGCTTTGTCTTGTTTCTTTGGTTTTCCTGGTTCACACTAGACTATTTAAATCCATGTCTGCAACATTTCCAACACACATCAGACTAATGTCATCTCATTTAATGATCTTTCGCAATTATCAGCCAGTGACGGCAGTTAAATGGAAGAAAAAAATCAATTCTTAATGTAGAAGCAGCATAATAGACTCCTGCTGTTATAATGACAGTTGATCAAAGTGTACACACAGCAGCTCATCAATCAATACAATTGAGAACAACAAAACAATCTGTTTTGTTGATCAGCCCATCATTAAATCATGTTCTTACTGTTCTTGAGGACGTTTCTCTCTCTATATAAAAGCCGATCCAGGGTTGATAAAACTGTCAAACTGCAATCTATTTTCATAATGCTCAGTTACGTTTGGAATTATTATAATTATCCTCTTACAAATCATACAAATTGTATTCTATTAACCATAACTCTAGCCTAAAATGGAGACACTTAAGTAAAGTACAAGTAGCTTGAATTTGGAGCCTTTATTAAGTATTTGAGTAAATGTAGTTTAAAGGTGCATTCCACCATTGCTGTACAGTAAGACTTTGAACAGGCATGAAGTCACGGTGCAGTCATATTAAGATTAAAACAATAATACTACACATGTTTTCATTACTGTAGACTGTAGACTGTAGATGAATCATACCTTAATATGAGGATACATATGGCAACTAATGTGTAGGCAAAGAGGGTTCCAATAGACATCATGTCAACCAGCGCCTTCAGGTCAAACAGTAACGCCATGATAGCTGAAGAGCCACAGAAAATGCTTATTAAGCAGTACATAAACTTATACAATTTCCTCTTACACTCTTATATTTTGCTTTTGGAAAACATGCAGAGATATGCTTCCAAAGTTGTGTGCTATCATCGGTCTACACGTAAAAGTTAATTCCATAGATTTACTCATCTTTGTACTGTAAAGCTTGAAAAGGAGCACATCAAGAAACCATTTTGAATGTACATGAGCCATTTTAGCAGTAAGCATGAGTATGAACACCTCAGGTGAAAACAGGAAGGGATTTATAGAACAAAATCACATATAGAACAAAGAAAAGAAAAGACTTCAAATGATGTGTATTGGCAGTTTTACCTGCGACAACCCCTGACGCCAGGGTGGCTATGACAGGACTTTGTCTCTCACTCATTTTACTGAGAGGTCTGAAGAGAAGTCCGTCCCTGGCCATGGCAAAGAGAACACGAGGCATCGGGAACATCGATCCTAGTAGGCTGTCAGAAAAAGCTCAAATTACTCATCAGTCATCAGTCATCATTTAGTTCTTCGTGTTATGTTTGTTATTACAGTATGAAACTCCAAACAAAATAAACACATATTCCTGTAATTTGCAGAGCTGCGATGGTAAGTCACCCACTGTGTTTATACCTTGTTGACAGTGCACAGAGGGATCCAACAGCCACCACATACTTTGCTGGGCCCCAACCGATGTATGTGAAGGCCACAGGCAGTGGGCTGTTAACACTGAGCAAATAGTACGGCATCATCAGAGTCAGGGCAGCAGACACACCGAAGTACGCCAGGAAGCAGATGAGGAGCGACGCCACGATGCCGACTGGGATCGACTTCTGAGGGTTTTGAACTTCCTCTCCTGAAAAAAAAACACAGTTCACATCACAGAAACTGACTGAGCTGTGCTCCCATGTCCTCTTTCAGTCTTGCCGTGTACTTTATCTGTGTAAATGTATTTACCTGTTGTGGCAATGCAGTCAAATCCAACAAATGCATAAAAGCAAGTGGCTGCTCCTGCTAATGTTCCCTCAAAGCCAAACGGGAAAAATCCTCCGCTGCCATATCTGGTGGTTTCATTCATTGATGTTTGATTTCTGTAACAGACATGTTGATGCTCGCTCATTCAATGACAATCAACAAACTGATTTGTAACTAACATATATTTAGCGAGAATGACACTTAAATCTATGTTACATTCTATTAAAAATAAGAACCCATACTCATATCTATTGAGGAGAGAATCTTCACTGATGTACCAGTTGTCAATGTTGCCCTTAATAAATCCAGAGAGTATAACAAACAGCAGCACGAGGACGTTCACTGCTGTAAAAACTTTATTTACAATGGCTGACTCTTTGACACCAAACGCAAGAATCCCTAGAGAGGAAACACACAGAAAAAATAATTTTTTAGTCATGAATTGCTAAACATTTGGCAGGACGTCGCAGGGGTTTAGGTGATGTAACTTGCCTGCCAAGAGCATTATGAGGCCAGCTGCAAAGAAGTCTGGATAGGGAGCTAATCCAGGTAAATCCATCGCAGCCTGTTTGCCCAGAGAGTTGGCAATGACATTCCCTATAAGATCATCAAAGGTCCCACTCCATGCTCTGGCAACACTTGACGTCCCTTAAAAACAGATAAGAATGAGACACAACAGTGGTGGGTTCACATGTTGGAGCCTTATTTGAAACAATATTGAGGCCAAGTTTAAAAGGAGAGAAGTTGTTTTTACTAGTCCAGAGTACATTAAACATCCATCACATGCAGTAAATATATTCAGAGTAGCATTGTCTTTACCAATGACATAAGACAGCAGCAGGTTCCAGCCAGTGATAAAAGCCCATATCTCTCCAACGGTCACATAGCTGTAGAGATAAGCAGAGCCAGTCTTCGGAACACGAGCTCCAAATTCAGCGTAGCAGAGTCCTGCAAAGACTGAGGCCACCGCCGCTATCAGGAAGGAGATTATGATACTCGGCCCGGCCACGGCTCTGGCCACTTCTCCCGACAGCACATACACGCCGGCCCCCAGTGTGCTGCCGACCCCCAGGGCCACAAGGTCGAGGGTGGTCAGGCATCGCCGAAAGTTGGACTCCTCTCCTTCGGGCTCCAGAGGTTTCCTACGGGACAGGCTCTGCAAGAACAGCACGATTTTTGCACCAGACATCCTGTAAATCAGGACATTTCAAATGTCAAAGACAAAGCAAAACAAACCCGGGTACAAGACTGATATTTGTAATTTAAATAGGAAAACAAAGCTAATAGACAATAAATAATTGTTATCTTAAAAAGCAGCATTTGTCTCTTTATAGTCCATCAAATCACACTGGAGACATTTTGAGTGCAGCTCATGATATAAACAAATGCTGCAAAATTTTGAAATTGTTCAATTGCCCAAGTGTGTTAGGCACACACAAGTAAAAGTAATGACATTTTGTAAACAACACAGAGGGATTTTACCGTTTGTGCTGTATTTATTTAATCACACACACACACAGTCAAATAACCCTAACACCACATTTTAGTCAGACACAGTAGTTACTATATGGTAACTAGTTCATGCCATTGGTGGATTAATTGCTATAAAGGCATCAAAGAAGAAATTAAAGTAGGCAGTGTGGCTTTATTGCTGTACACTTATTTAACTGATTACATGATTATGATGATTCATCACCGGCTGAATAAGAAGTCAAAAAATAAGTTTTAATTGTAAAACGATGCAGACTTTAACAACTGAACAAAACGTATTATATTAGCAAACATTTCTAGTAGATCACATCTTCATCACTACCACAAGAGAGACGTCCTTACCTGTTCAGCTGAGCGCTTCTGTGTGTACGATTCGTGTTTCGATCTGACACCAGACCACCATTCATGCGGATAAATCCATTCACTGTGAACCGTTCGCAGCTCAACATTTTTTGACACATGATGTTACATTTCAGACATACGTGCTATTTCTGAAAAAAGGCCGTAACAGAATGATTTGTTAGGGGACACTTCAGGCATGTCAAACAATACCATAAATTTTACAAAGCTGGTTCTTCACGGAGAAGATGTGATAGAGGCCCTTCTGATTCATTCCTCATCAGAAGTTGTGTGAGCCTTTGTGAAATTGTTGGTAATCTCTAACCGATGACGCCTGTGTGAATTTTCAGGATTTAACATACTCTAATTCGCCACTGACACTCAAGCAAAAAACATAATAATAACAATAATAATAATAATAATAATAATAATAATTAAATTGGTGTTTTACATCATTATTGATTTCTTAATTGTTATATCAGCAGTGTACAAAATGACCATTCAATCCCAATTCATTTGAATATTCAGAAACCTGTCGAGATCTATATAAACTGATGACGTCAGTGTGCTTTGATTAATTAAACTAATACAAATTATACAGAAAAACTACATAAAATGCATATATGCATTTATAAAATCTACATTATTTGCTATGTGATTAACACTCTGTCCTTGTTCTAAATGGAAAAACAAATTAACTTTCTTAATATAATTCATTTCAACTCAAAATTAAAGTGAGTTGGACATTTTGAGTAAAAACTTTTACTTTATTCCATTATATTCTGGGATGAAAATAAAATAGATGCTGGGTAAAAACACCACCACTCAACACAAAGTTTAACAAAGCATGAGAATTTCTGGTGTGATTACACTTTTGCATTTTTACTTACAATAAATCATAATTTTCAGTTAACGGAACTGCTTAAAAGGTAATATTCCATTTTTGTAGGTCGTAATGACCAGGCAACATATTTGAAAATGTATTTAAAACCCTCTACTGATCACATTTTAATTCCCAACGTTCAGTCTAATGCACAGCACTCAGTTCAGTTCAGTTCAGTTCAGTTCGTTACACTTTGGAACAGTTATTTTTGTATTTCCATTGTCAAAAGTTATGGTTGGTACTAAATTAACCGTTCCATAACCTTCTGTTTTTTCTTCAGTCCTCTGTTGAGGTATCTGAAAATTTGTACTTTAATATAATACATATCAATATAATAATAATATGTCAAAATTCTGAACTGAAATTTCTAAAAACATATGGGTCTTTATTCTATAATTTATTTAGTTGTGTACTTAGATTATCCCAAATGTTTCGAGTTGCTATCATTTCATTGCAACGATGGATGGTAGAAATCTGATATTATCTGAAGTAAAACAACATATTTGATAGCCCATCAGCTTCTGCTAGACAACAGCTAACGCCAGCATTCAACCACTTAGCTTACATCAATGTTTGGTAGTTAACATGTTACAGTACGACAGGACAGCCGTAAATCAATTCTATAGTATCAGCATCATCTTGGACTCCCTGGAAGTGAAACGCACTGGATGTTATTCGACTTGCAACCTGGAACACCTGAAGCAGTACAATATTTGTGCTTTACCACCATGAGCATGATGTCAGAGGAAAATGGCTGCCGTGGGAATTTTGTCTATTAACTGGCCTGCTGATGAGAAGTAAGACAGATACTAGTTGGTAGTTTCCTGGAAATGTATTAAAGAAATTTGCAGTCATTTATTAAATGCTTGATAGAAAACAGCAGAATGTAACCCTAATTTCCGACACATGTTGAGGTAATCATTGTAGTAATTTCAAAGAAGTTTCAGACGTGGTGCCTGGTAACTACCACCTACTTATCATGAGATTTGAAGACTTGTAAAATTAAGTGTTACTAAGTTTTTAACTCATAATCCTTCGGTTGTCTTAGCACCTTGTCTACTTTTGTTGCTTTTTTGGTAAAAAAAAATATTTTTTACTATATCTAGAGGCTTCCCATCTTATCTTTCCTTCTTCGGTTTCAGTTAGAACTATAACTACTTTACAAAGACATACATTTTTTTTAAATTGTCGAATTGTCGACTAAACAAACCCCTCTACTAAATCCTGATTATTTGTGTGTAACCACTGGCCTCATCCTCCACATGAGGGCAGTGTTTCAGGCCCTGCTAATACAGCTACTGAAAACAATCTGACATACTGAGGTCAAATTAGCTTCTCTTTCTTTCATTTAGCTCTTTCACTAATGAAGAGGATGATAAGTTTCCTCCAGCTGTAAAGAAAGAAGAAAGTAAATTTAGAGTGCAAACTTTTTTAACCTCTTTGAGCTCCCATGTGCCTGATGTCTCATGGACACAGCGCTGGGTTGGGTCATAGATAAGTCAACATGTTGTAAACTGAAATGGTTTTCAATGGAAACATCTGCTCAGCAACAAATTGAAGACTCGGGCATCGGAGCATTAGGAGACAACTAATTGTTTGAGGAACATAATGGTGCAATCCACTGCTTCCAGGGGTGCCTGGTATCATGGTGCTCCTCTTCGGGGAAAATGTGATAAAAGATTAAGCTTCGCTGGAAAAACTGATTACTGGATCTTAATCATAGGTGGCAAGAACAACATTGGATCACATTTTAAAAATCGAGGTGCCAAGAGTACTGAGAAACATATTCACATTTGAGTTTTTCATTGGTGAAATGATGGTGCAATTGCTGCATGGCATATTGGACTTAATTTGAGAAAAGTTATTAGTTATTACACATTGACCAAGGCTAAAGACAAAGACATGCAAGTATCTCAAATTGTCGTCACTAAAACAGTTTGTATGATTGTAACATTCTCCAATTTAGGTCACGTAGACTTCAGTTCAGGAGAATGAGCTGTGAGTAGCCTTCATTAGCTGAAGGAAATGGACTACCCCTCTCTCTGTTAATGATTCATCTGTTCGAAAGAGGTTCAGGGGCTAACGCCATCATCCCGTGAATTCATTCATCACGCTGGATATTTTGGGGAAAGGCCTTAAAATCTGGGAAGCTCCTGCAGATGAGCCATTTTAAGTGCTTTAAATCACACACTCAGGAGTTCAGGCGGTAAGTTGGAATTGTCTGATGTTTTAATTGTTAAAACAGCCATAGTCAGCTTTTTAATACAATCACTTATTTAAAATGGATGTCGATATTATGATCAATAATCTGCTAATTTTATTTTGCTTTAAAACATCAATGTGTTTATTTTACTACATCTTTAGCAGTCTGAAACAGGTAGGAATTATGTCAATTGAAATGTTGCTATCTTTTAACATTGGACCTGATTAAAGGTGCACTATTTAGTTTTGGAATAGTAACTAGGTAATATGTACAATAATATTAAGGTAATAACACAAGCTCAGAAATATTAATTTCTGGCAAATATTTCCATAACTGAATAAACAAGCTGTTCTCTAAAGGGAATAAGGTCCCAAGAGCAGTATTTCAAGATAAAAATGGCTACCATAAAGGGGTCCTACAGATACAAAGAAAGTAAAACAGTATGACATTGTGTTTTCCTTTCAGGACAGTTTGTTTATTCAGTTAATCAGTTAAGATTTTTCTCTTTTGATTAGAATTTCTTCTCCCAAACCACATAGTGCATCTTTAATTTTATGCTGATATTCTTGGAAATTATTACTTGGAGGCGAAAAACGCTTCTATCCAAATTAAGAAATAGATTTTTCAATACCCACGTGTATAACTTCTCTCAAACAGTGGCTCTTACAGCCGTTAGTTACTTCATTATCCCGGCTCTGCCCCAGCATTTTTCCAGCTGTATTAGCCAGAGGCAGTATAGTCTCTCTCCATGGTGACTGGGTTCACTGACCACAGCGTGAGCCCAAGCATTTGCAGGAAGGAGGGTCATTAGAGTGTAACTTCACTCTCAGCTCTTGCAAATCCTGCGTCTATTTCGGTTCAGATGGATATTTCAAGCATAGTGACTGCAATGTTACTGAGGGGTTAGATGTTGTTCATCACTTCTCAGAAACAATAGTAATCAACTCATTACAAAAGTCAAAATTCTTAAAAAAAAACATATGTGACTTCTTTGTCCTGGTATAGTGGGTAATTATAGCCTCGGGACATTGTTGGCCTCCAACACCATTCTCGCCCTCTGTCCCTGTTTATATTGGAAAGTGAGCTCAGTGACTGGAGTTTATTGGATGGTGTCACACACTGTAAGAGCACAAGAATTATGTTTATGTCTTGTTGACTTGTCGAGAAAGTTTCATTGAAAGAAAAGTTCACCCAAAAATGAAAAGTCACTATCCATTCACCCCCATGCTGATGGAAAGTCTGCTGAAGTCTGCATTTCTGGAGCTTCACAGCAAAACAGCATTGCAGAATAAACAACCGAAGTAGACAGGGACTTAACAGGGAAAAAAAAAAAAGAAAGAAACTGAGAAAAAAAATTCAACTAAAATGGTTCTATAGAGCTCATCCAATGTAATCCAAATCTGTGGACTTCCCATCAGCATGAGGGTGAGTAGATAGTGACTTCTTTTTCGGGTGAACCTTATCTTTAAATAGCCAATGTAACTGTAGCCCATTTGACTACTTTTGAACAAAAGCCTAATGTGTGTTTTTCCCCTTTGTCTTACAGTTCCATCATTGCAAACATGAATAGCACCAAACACCACAGCAGGCAGATTGATGGGAGAAGATAATATTTTGAGAGTACCTTTACTCTGGGGAGTTGTAGAAAATAATCCTACCCATTAGAAAGAAAAAGTAAGATGAGACTGGTTCTGTGTTATCTGATCCTGTTGGGATCCAGTTATGTGATTTCAACCTATGGGCCCCATCAAAGAGCACAGATGACCGGTGACATTTTGCTCGGAGGTCTTTTCCCTATACACTTTGGTGTTACCTCCAAAGACCAAGACCTTGCAGCCCGACCCGAATCGTCACAATGCGTCAGGTAAAATTTGAGTCTGGTTACATTGTAGCTAAACATGAATCCATTAATGATGTGTGTGTGCTGAAATGTATGCCTTGTTTATCCATACAGGTTCAATTTCCGTGGTTTCCGTTGGCTCCAGGCCATGATTTTCGCGATTGATGAGATAAACAACAGCAGCACTCTTCTGCCCAACATCACACTGGGCTACAGGATCTTTGACACATGCAACACAGTGTCAAAAGCCCTAGAAGCTACACTTAGTTTTGTGGCCCAAAACAAGATTGACTCCCTGAATTTAGATGAATTTTGTAACTGCACTGATCACATCCCAGCAACCATCGCAGTTGTAGGAGCAGCCGGATCCGCAGTCTCTACAGCAGTCGCAAACCTACTGGGGCTTTTCTATATTCCTCAGGTAAGTAACATCAGTACTACATCAATACAACACCTCTGTTGTGGCCTCAAAACTGAGCATATGTCACACGAGAACTCGGAATTCTGAAAATAATGTTCACATACAGTTAATTTGCTTTGGATAATATCTTTTACAGGAAGAAAAACAACTCATGAATGTTTTTGATCAACACATTTGAAAAACCATTGTCTGTATCTGTTCAACCAACTAAATTATCTTGAACTGTTTATCTTTGTATTCAGAATGGGCAGGGCCTAAAGTGTAGTTTGGTGGGACTTAAAATTGGCCACCTGTCAAATTCATGCTCAAAAGAAATAGGTGGCTGCATGCCACCAGAATAATGGCTTATTGCTGCTAACTGTTGCTGCCATTGTCTAGTTAGCTCAATTAGCAGCTAACCTCAATCACGAGTACAGATGTTGACACATTTTGCACGGATGATACCAAAAAATAATAAGTAAAGAAAGGAAGTCCAAGTGTTTCAGCTGAGCAGCATCAGCAACACAATGAAAGCATGCTAATTTACCTGAAATCTTTCATGTTTCAGATCAGCTATGCCTCCTCTAGTCGCTTACTGAGCAACAAGAACCAGTACAAGTCCTTCATGAGAACCATTCCTACTGATGAGTACCAGGCCACAGCCATAGCGGACATCATCGAGTTCTTCCAGTGGAACTGGGTCATTGCCGTGGCCTCAGACGACGACTATGGACGCCCAGGGGTTGAAAAGTTTGAGAAAGAGATGGAGGAGCGAGACATCTGTATTCACCTCAATGAACTTATTTCCCAGTACTTTGAGGATCATGAAATCCAAGCTCTGGCCGACAGGATTGAGAACTCCACAGCTAAAGTCATAGTTGTGTTTGCCAGCGGCCCAGATATTGAACCTTTAATCAAAGAGATGGTGAGGAGAAACATCACAGATCGTATCTGGTTGGCCAGCGAAGCATGGTCAAGTTCCTCCCTCATCGCTAAGCCAGAGTATCTTGATGTCGTGGCAGGGACTATTGGCTTTGCCTTAAAGGCAGGCCATATACCTGGCTTTAGGGAGTTCTTACAACAAGTCCAACCAAAGAAAGATAGTCACAATGAATTTGTCAGGGAGTTCTGGGAAGAAACCTTCAACTGCTATCTGGAAGACAGTCCGAGACTGCAAGAAAGTGAGAATGACAGTACGAGTTTCAGGCCTTTGTGTACTGGTGAGGAAGACATCACGAGCGTTGAGACCCCTTACTTGGACTACACACATCTTCGAATCTCCTATAATGTCTATGTTGCAGTTTATTCCATTGCACAGGCCCTGCAGGACATACTCACCTGCACACCTGGACAAGGACTATTCGCCAACAATTCTTGTGCAGATATAAAGAAAATGGAAGCATGGCAGGTAAGAAGTTGTACATTTACCCCAAAACAGTTACAACCATGATTGTAGGCTCCCAACTCATATGGAATTAGGGTTCAAATACCTAATCATTTCCTCAGCCAATCGGCATCATCCAAATGTGTGGTTCTGCTTCGCAGGTCCTGAAGCAGCTCAGACATTTGAACTACACCAACAGTATGGGCGAAAAGATGCACTTTGATGAGAATGCAGACCTGGCAGCAAACTACACCCTTATAAACTGGCACAGGTCTGCTGAGGATGGCTCTGTGGTCTTTGAGGAGGTCGGATACTACAACATGCACGCAAAGAGAGGAAGCAAACTTTTCATCGACAAGACAAAGATTCTGTGGAATGGATTCAGTTCTGAGGTCAGTCCAAGTGTTTTCTATTAATATATTCTGTCCCTTCCTTACATGTGTATTTCTCATTCTCCTGCCATACTCTACCCATAGAATTATTGTAATAATTTTGTACCGCTGTACTACATTTCACGTTGTACGGTTGAGGGAATGTAGCGCCAAAGGAAAAGGCTGTTTGACGGCAACGTAAAGCACCAAGGGTTACACTTAAACGGATATATTAATTTTTAGGTTGGACTTATTTTAATCAATCAGTCAATGAGAGCAGATAAACTCATTGTATGTAGAAGTTCTGTTTAACGCAAAGTATTCGGCCAAAAATTGCACCTGGTCACACCTTATTGTTATTATGCAAAACCCTAAACCACGTTGAACACACATTTACATCCATAAGATGTGTCCTCTGTCTGTTTCTGTCCTCTAGGTGCCATTCTCTAACTGCAGTGAGGACTGTGAACCTGGTACAAGGAAAGGGATCATAGACAGTATGCCCACATGCTGCTTTGAATGCACCGAATGCTCGGATGGAGAGTACAGTAATCATAAAGGTAACGAGATGCCAAACATTCACAGTCTCGTGTCTGCACCTGGCTACTGTTGCAGTTCTCACACAGATGATTTCCTTTTATCTATACAGATGCCAGCATTTGCACCAAGTGTCCAAACAACTCCTGGTCCAACGGGAACCACACATTCTGCTTCCTGAAGGAAATCGAGTTTCTCTCCTGGACTGAGCCGTTTGGGATAGCCTTGGCCATATGTGCAGTGCTGGGTGTTGTCTTGACAGCCTTTGTGATGGGAGTCTTTATCAGATTTCGCAACACCCCCATAGTGAAGGCCACAAACCGAGAACTATCCTATGTCCTCCTCTTCTCACTTATCTGTTGCTTCTCCAGCTCACTCATCTTCATTGGAGAGCCACAGGATTGGATGTGCCGTTTACGCCAGCCCGCCTTCGGGATCAGTTTTGTTCTCTGCATCTCCTGTATCCTGGTGAAAACCAACAGAGTGCTCTTGGTATTTGAAGCCAAGATCCCAACAAGTCTCCATCGTAAATGGTGGGGATTAAACCTGCAGTTCCTGTTGGTCTTTCTGTGCACGTTTGTCCAAGTCATGATATGTGTGGTTTGGCTTTACAACGCCCCTCCTTCCAGTTACATGAATCACGACATTGATGAGATCATTTTTATCACTTGCAATGAGGGCTCTGTGATGGCTCTGGGATTTCTTATTGGCTATACATGCCTCCTGGCAGCTATTTGTTTCTTCTTTGCTTTTAAGTCACGGAAACTTCCAGAAAACTTCACAGAGGCCAAGTTCATCACCTTCAGCATGCTTATATTCTTTATAGTTTGGATCTCTTTCATCCCCGCATACTTCAGTACTTACGGCAAGTTTGTTTCAGCTGTGGAGGCTATTGCTATACTGGCATCCAGCTTTGGGATGCTGGCCTGCATCTTCTTCAACAAGGTCTACATCATCCTCTTCAAACCCTCCAGGAACACCATAGAGGAAGTCCGATGCAGTACCGCAGCCCACGCCTTCAAAGTGGCTGCCAAAGCTACGCTGAAACACAACACAGCTGCGAGAAAGAAGTCCAGCAGCATCGGTGGATCATCTTCCTCAACTCCGTCCTCATCCATCAGCCTCAAGACCAACGGCAACGACTGTGACGCGACTTCAGGGAAGCATAGGCCAAGAGTGAGCTTTGGCAGTGGAACAGTTACTCTGTCTTTGAGCTTTGAGGAGTCAAGGAGGAGTTCTCTGATGTGAGAGCATATGTGTTTGTCAAACTTCAGCTTTCTGAATCCAATTTTTAAGGTGCATTTTGGACTTTTGCATGTACACTTAGGCCTTTTCATCCACACATCCACACATTTGTTAGACACAGAATATCAATATCAGTCCAACTTATATACTGCACTATAGCTGAATCATGTGACTGTTATTTTTCCAAAAACAACTCTGATGTACACTGCTGATAATAAGATATTTTGTACAATTAAAACCATTAAATTAGATTCTTGATGAGTTGGGTTTTGTTCCTGTCTAGAATAATCTGATAATGTCACTGATGATCACATGATGCTCAGCACAAAGGCCGGACTGGTAAGTTGGAATAACATTTCACCAGAGGACAAGCAAGGCTCTGTAATTAGATGAGCGAGACCAGAGGATGCATGAGTCACACTGAAAGTACACAATGACAGGATGTCGACAAAACGTTCCATAATTATGGTCAATCACAGGACAACAAAAGAAACGGAAGTCCCTCAACGTGGCATTGCCAAATTCATGACAACTTATTTGACGTGTTTTTGGGCAGTTAGTTTCAAGCACAGTTTGAAACCTTTTCCACAATAACAGAAGATAATCCTTTATTGATCCCTCCAGAGGGAATATTTGGGAGTAACAGCAGCACAAGGACAGAGTAAGTACAGCTTAATGGAGAAACTTTAAGAAAACGATAAATTAAAAATGTATAAAATAAGAAGTGACAAAAAAAAGAAAGTGTAAACAAGTGCAATTAGGCTCATTATTATTGTGTGAAGATGGAATTAGAGAAAGAGCAGTGAAGAGAGAGTGGCGTGAGTGTCCCTGACTCTGTGGTAATTGGGTGTGTGTGTTGTTTGTATGAATTCGGGAATGGGGGGTTGGACTGGTCAGTATGATGTCTCCACTG
Organism: Spondyliosoma cantharus; assembly: GCA_900302685.1. Classification (NCBI taxonomy): domain Eukaryota; kingdom Metazoa; phylum Chordata; class Actinopteri; order Spariformes; family Sparidae; genus Spondyliosoma; species Spondyliosoma cantharus. The sequence goes on along the minus strand of OMLP01003326.1, from coordinate 39,487 downwards.
CTGCAGTGCCCACAAATAAGTATTGCAACACATTGCACCTGGGTGGGATGATCCGGTGGCTGAATGAGCTGCCAATCTGCCACAGCTCATCGTGGAGAGGGTGAGAAGGGTTATCCAGGACAGCTTTGATCTCGTCCTTCATCCTCCTCTCTGCCACTGACTCCAGACTGTCCAGTTCCAGGCCGACCACAGAGCTGGCCTCCCTTACCAGCTTGTTAAGTCACTGCCCCAGCACGCCACAGCAACGGACAGAGCACTGGCTATTGTAGACCGGTAGAAAATCTGCGAGAGCCTGTCACTGAAAGATTGAAGTCTCTTTTATAAGAACAGTCTGCTCTGGCCCCTTTCTTAAGAGAGTTTCAGTGTTGTGTGTCCAGTCCAGCTTTTTATTGATTTGGACCCTGTAGGAGTCCACCCTCTCTACTTCGTCTCCCTGAATGATAACTGGGATAGAGGGCCTCCTGTTCCTCTGGTAGCCAGCGCTTTGGTCTTTCCAAAATATACATAAAATATTGGACTGAAGGAAAAATAAATTAGATGTATTTGTTGCAATAAGAAGGATCACTGCTGTCATCACAGTCTCCTCAACTCAGACACTACTCTAAATACTACTGTATTCTGTATATTTCTGATCCCCTCAAGTGTCACTCCTACATTATATATACTATCTAAAAATTACAAATGTTGTTATATAACCAAACAAGCTAAATTGCGGATCTTGTAAAGCTAAAATTAGTTGAATTATTTTGAAGCATAATCATAATGTATTAACTATAATAAACATTACGCTGAAAAAAATTCTCTCTGAAATATAGATCTGAAACCCTTCTGGGAAAAACAAACAAACAATGAACATGCTGTAGGAGGTCTGCAGGGCATTTTGGTGCACGCCTCCGCCTTCAGCTTGCTTATCACAAGTCTCTGACATTTGCAAACAGTGCAAGCCCATCTCACATGTTAATGTCATTCTCGCAAGAGGCCTACACTATACAGTCATGTCCTAACCCTCACAGTATGGAGGACATAGAGGGGAGGGAGGAGCAGCTCAGGGAAGGAATTGTCTATTCCAATCCACACTGTCTGATTGTCAGCTGTAAATACACTGTCGGCTATTCTTGAGTAGAGACTACTGGCCTTTGATGTAATAATAAAAGTGTTTATTATTACACTATGAAAGGGGCCATTCTGTAACACTTCAGTATATTTGTCTGGTTTACTTGAATACTCAAATTATATCGATTGCATTAATTATATCATGCATATTTCTATTTACTGTAAGAAATGGATTTGAATACCTTGTCTTTTACAAAAGTGATTTTACAAAAATGAAAGTAATCCAGTAATGAGAGCTCAGTGGAGAAATACTTATTAATAGTGTTTGTTCAAACATATTCCTTAAGGTCTTGATTAGTTTAAACTAATGAAACTTTAAATTGGAGTTTTTTTCTGTTTCAATATTAATCAAACATTGTATTTGTATGTATTTGTATTCATATTAGTTCCTAAAATATGAACCCTTCCAAAAGGGAAGTTTCCGACATAAGAAAACTGGTAAAAACAAAAGTAATGCAAAAAGGCATTTGAGGAGTGCAGGACCTCCCACATTGCTCTACAGCATGATGACATGCTGAGACACTCAGGATCATGGCTGATCTGAAGCAGGCTGAAGAGCAGCTGGACAGCCACATCCTCTGTTTGCAGAAGGAAAAGACCTTTATCCTCAGAGCCAGTGAAGTCCTGCAGAGAGACCAGCATGTTGTCTGATGTCAGTCCCGCAGGAACAAAATGACTAGGGAGCACTGCATGATGGGAAACTTTATCACAAACATGGAAATAGATATCACGAATTTCCCTTTACTAAATTTTATGTAATTCAATGTGGGGCCAATTGGCACGAGGACCAAACAAAAATATTTTGAAAACCACATCCCGGAAGCACATATAAAGGCGTGCACATAACAGTGACTTCCTCTGTTTGTTAATTATGCCTTCAAAATAAAAGCAATATAAGGCTGTTATTTAACAATGAAATAGCGACACAAACATCACAAGTTAAATGCTGAATACCAAAAATATGTGTGAATATTGTTTTTAACAATATTTTGAGGAATAACGATATATTATATCTAGTATAGCTTTCTAGTAAGATGGATAATTTGGCAAACAGCTGCTCAGTCGCGCCGAGATAACTTATAAACAGTCGTTGGCAAATGATGGGATGACATTGCTTTTACTAAAACCTGTTTTCTTACGTATTTTCCAGAATCACACTGGTACAATGAAAGCTTTTAGTGTGAAACACTTCCAGCAGAAGTGCTGTGACTGATGATGACTTGACACACTGTTGTCGTTTGCAATGCATCTGTGGTTGATAACCAGGAGAAACCGTTAGCTTGTGGTTAAGGTAAGGTACGCTAACCTAATGAGTAACTGTCATCTCTCATCTCTTTATGAGGGAAGGACAGCATTTAATTTCATTGAAATACGGTCTTGTTGTGTTTTGGCTTCAAGGTGTACGACTCTTAATGCTATAATTTAACTTTTACAGCACTTTACTGAAACTCCATAATGTTGTATCCGCATACGTCAGCTAGCTTACAGCTGCGTTAACTCTGCAATTAGGGTTCGTGTGAGCATCGTTACATTACGACCATTTAACGCAACAAACGTGAGTTTTTATCTTTACAAACATGGGCGGGAGTCATGACAAGACGGAGCTGTCAGCGGTGTAAAAGGTAGCGTAGTGCACTTATTTTTATTTAAACGAAAACCCGGAACATAACGTTAACGCTAGATATCTTCTTCTATCTGTTGTTTCGAGCTAGCCAGCGTTAGCATGTCACTGCCAGTCCTCAACATCATCTTCAGTCAACACACAGTCGTTGTGAGAGAAAAACAACATAAAATGCCAAAGCTTTAGTGTTTCATAGGTTTTCCGTCCAAAGACAGCCCCAAGGTTTTTCCCCCCTTTTCCAAATGACATTATAGATATACTCATGTTAGCTTCTGTGTTTGCTTGATGCTCTTTTCAAATTGTTAGCTAGCGTTATAATACTAATGCTGACTGTCTTAGCTAATTCACGTTTATCATCAAATGGCACTGACAGTAGACATTGTGGGCATAAAGTCTACCTTCAGTGCCAATTGACGATACACACTAGATAACAGTAACTACCAACTTAAGTTTTATTTTTGCTATTTTCTTCCATTGCCTTGTTATATAAATGTATTTACTGTATGGTCTTATATTTGTTTTTAGTGTTGAAATTATTAAAAGATTAATTGAACAACTGAACATTAATCGCCATAAGTGAATATTTTGGTTTTAAACTACTGGTCATACAGACATTTTGGTCTGGACACCTACTGGCTTACTCAGATTAATCAATAATGGAAATAGTCGTTGAATATTTGATATATTTTGAGTGCAAGTCGGGAGAAGGGTGAGGCAACTGCTCTGCAATGCGATACTAAACCTTGCCAAGATTCACAGAAAAAGGACAAGTATTAGTTACAGGGTGTAAAAAAACAACATTCAGGAAGCTCTTTCAGCAGTGTGTAACACAATAAATGGCTCCGAACACAAAGGGAGAGAAAAAAAGAAAACAATGCAAAAACAGAACTAAAAACTCTGAACCAGTGTCTTAACCAGTTTGTTTTCTAAGATAACATCTTATCAGGTGTTTTTGTCATTGTTGCATTTCAGGGTGTAGTTTTACATGAACAGACTTGGTAGTATAAGATAGACTAGACTAGCACCTGTGCCCATTCAGTAACATCTTTTTCTCTTTAAATCGATTTACAGTTTTCGGAGGACTGGAACTCTTGGCCTGATCGCCTGAAACTGGATTTCAGCGATGGATTTTCACCAATAACCTTTGCTTACTTGGCAGTGATCAAATAATTGATTTACTGTGTTCTTCAGCAGCATGTTTCATCAACATGGGATGACTGGTTAGTGAAACTGTGGCTGTTGGTATTTTAGCAGAAATGTCCTGCACAGAGGAAATGTCTTAATCATTAACTAACAGCATCCACAGTTCACACTTTCACTGCTCACATCAGCACGGTCACACAGCTATGGGCTTCTGTTCACCGGTGTGCAAGATTTTGCGGAGGGGGAAATATTTTTTACTGATCCTCATCTCGCTGTCAGTGCTGGTATGGATTGCAACTTTTTCAGGAGAAACGGGGAAATCTGTTCTGGTGTCCCCTGCCACGATTCAAACTCTTGTCAAAGGAGACAGCCTGAGAGAAAAACTCAACTCTTGGACAGCGACACCTGATCGCCTAAATACTCCACCACAAAAAGTCAAATGCCCACAGGAGTCACCATTGCTAAGTAAGTACACAGTAGTGCAGGTTAAACAGACGACAAAACTAGAGTGTATGCAGAATGTCATGTTGATTTAACTGGGTTTGTAGAATTTGGCTAACTAAAAAAATATTAATCTTCTCAGAAGTAAATGTGCTTATGGTTCCAGCTTGCTAAATAGAAATTATTTATTTGTTTTGTGTTTACTTTTCTATTAATTTACAACGACTACTTGGCAATGAAAGAGCGGCAGAATAGATAAGTTAACTGTTATGTAATAAACCAGATATCATTTGTGCCAATCATTTAATCTGAGATGTCACCTTGAACACTAGTGACTACAGCGGAGTGGCTGTTGTGCATGGTATAAATGATCAGAAACAACCTTTTAAGTGGTAAACCAGTTATTTTTTTATGTAATTGTCTTAGAAACCCTCATTATTTCCCCCTATGTTTGTTAGCATTCAAATCTCAAAATTGTTGTGGATTTCCAGAAAAACCTGCTTTGATATGGCATACTTGGAAAACTTTTCTAAGCTGAAATTCAGGAAAATTCATTTAGATGTCATGTGTGCATATAACAGAAAGATCCCGAGTACTGAAGACTCAAATTTATTTGTTGAATTTATAATGTCTACAGAGGGAGCTGTGAAGCTGTCCTTTGAGTCCTCTCTGACACTGAAGGATGTGGAGGGTGCCAACAAAGGGGTGACTGAAGGCGAGTACGAGCCCACGGACTGCACAGCGAGGCAGAGTGTAGCCATCCTTATCCCTCATCGCAGCAGAGAGAGACACCTCCTCTACCTCTTGCACCACCTGCACCCCTTTCTACAGAGGCAGCAGATACACTATGCCATTTATGTCATCCAGCAGGTACTGCTCCACACAGATATGTCACACAATTTTCATATAAAATCAGTGATTAGCATCAACAATAATAAAAGGATAAAAAGAATATCACAACTAAAACACAAGTTAAGACATCAACTTAAACATAAGGAAGTTCTGAAAAGAAAACCAGTATAATTATTACTCAAGCTGCTCAGGTTTAACATCCATCCTTATTTATCCTTACTCTACTGTGTTCTACTGGCTATGATGTTAAGGCTTCCTGCTTGTGGAACTGAGATTATAGCACCAATCACAATGTTTATTTGCAATTACTTCCATGTAGCAACACCCAGGTTTATGTAGCTCACATACAATTTAATTGTCTTTTTTTCCAGGACATTATTTCAAAATATAAACATCTCATTTGTCTAAAATGCATGTTTGATGCTTTCAATACACTTTCACTAACATTAGTTTTGAGAACTAATGTACCTACTGGGCCGCATACTAAGGAAGAATTAGTTAACCCCAGCTATCAGTAGCAGTAAGTCTGACCAGCGACACTAGCAAAGCATTACAGTACATAAAATAAGCACAGCAGGAATGTTATTTAGGTCGGACCACTACAACAACTACATATCTTTAAATTTCACAGAAAGTTTGCCAGTTGCACGTATCTCCACAAGCAGTTGGGTTATCATATCAGGGAACTGCAGATTGGTAAATGTTTGTTCAAATAGTTTCAATTCAAGCTCACACGTGTAACGATTTTACTTTTGGTTTTCTATCAGTTTGTCGACCTTAAATAATAATGTGGTACTGCACCTATGCATAATACTTGGTGACAAAACAGAGAAACTTCAAGAAAATTTGAAGAAATATCGTTTAAAATAAATGTGTAATTGCATTACATTACTTCATATTAATTATTTTAAATGACAACGTTACAGGCAGGTAAAACATAAAACCTGCAATGAAAGAAAAACATTATTGGCTTGTTGCTCAGTGTTCTATTATGTTTTCAACCAGCAGTTTTCATAACATCTGTGCATCCTTACCACAGACATAAAACTTATAACACTTGTAGACTTCAAAGCTTCACAAAAGTTACAAGTCATTTTCAGTGACGCACAAAAAACACCGAATTTGCAGCTGTAAACAAAGACGCTGTTGAAGCCAATCATTCACATGCCTATGGCAAATCATCTGCAACCAAATAACATTCTATTAATAACTAATGAAGTACTCAAAAGAGAAAGATTACTAAAGGGCAAAACCCCCAGAACAGTTACACACTGTACCAGCAGTGGTTCAAATTATTAGCACGTAATTTTAGTGGAGGTTTTCCACATGTATGTACAGCCACCTATTACTGTTGATTAGTTAGTTTATTTCTGCCTTAATCGTATGAAGTGCTTTGTAATATTTAGTGTCTTATTTGGTCATCTTGTTAAAAAGCACATTAAAGTGTAATGACACATCAGATACAACAGAAGAGCATGGACCTTTACATTGAGCTTATAACTCAATAAAGTACAGAAACATTGCGATTTTTATTGTGTTTTCCTTTTTTTGAAGGCTGGTGATGCAACATTTAATCGTGCCAAATTACTTAATGTTGGGTACTTGGAGGCTCTGAAGGACTACAGTTGGGAGTGCTTCATCTTCCATGACGTGGACCTGGTTCCTGAAAATGATCACAATTTATATGTCTGTGACAAGCAGCCCAAACACTTAGTGGTTGGCCGGAATGCCACAGGATACAAGTAAGTACATGACGAAGGGCTAAAATCCTCTAAGTCATGCATCAGCAGTTACAATTTATATTACCCTTGTGAATAAACAGTGTAGTATTAACAGATTGTAGTCTCCCCTGGGCTGATCATATCTAAAAGCTCTGATGTAATCTAATCTAAACAATGACATTTATTTTTTCTTCATGTTCTTCCACTCTCAGGCTGCGTTACAAAGGCTACTTTGGAGGAGTCACAGCTATGACCAAAGACCAGTTTCATCAAGTAAATGGATTCTCAAACACGTACTGGGGTTGGGGCGGAGAAGATGATGACCTCCGCATCAGGTGAGACCAAACCAGTGACAACGGTATTTAAGATTAGTAGGTTTTCTTTTTTATCACATCTGGAGTGGCTGCAGTGTATATCCCTTCATTCATACTCATACATGTGTGTCTGCTGTCTGGTGCAGAGTTGAGCTACAGAAAATGAAGATTATGCGACCGCCTGCTGATGTAGCTCGCTACACCATGGTGTTTCACAAACGGGACAGTGGCAATGAAATAAACAAAGACAGGTCAGTAAATGTAGAATACATTTTAACGTGATATGCTTGTTTTCCGGTCAATTGAATGTAATCATCCTTATTTCTGCTTCAGATGCAGTATCTGCAATAATTATTATTATCTTTTTGTTTTGTTTTTTTTGCTTTATCAGGATGAGGTTGTTAGGACGAACGCCGCAGGTATGGAGAAAGGATGGACTCAACAGCTGCTCATATAAGACTCTGTCAGTAGAGAGGCTGCCTCTTTATGTGAATGTTACTGTAGACATTGGTAAGCCACATTAGTCAAGATATTAAACAGGAAGCTGTGCTGTGACCAAAAAATATTTTAGGATATATTTTATACAGTATGTTGAGGCCACTGAGTGCAGAAAAGCTACTACTGCACATGTGTGCAAGACAACACAGTAGGCACACTAAATGCACATTGTTTAATTAGTTTACATTTTAGGATTGAGTTCAGCTGGCAACTACATATTTGCACCTTTTTTGCATATCATGCAGCCTTTTTTCCCCTCTATATTGTTACCAGCCTGCTAAAGTAAATTAAGTAATAATTGGCTTTGGTCAAATAAAGAATTTGGTCTTTAAAATTGTATTGCTTTAACGTTGAGCTGTCTGACCGACATTGTCTTTTGCTATGGCCCCTACAGACACAGGCGTTATCACTAATGTTTTGCTATTTAGACCTCGTCTCAGGACTGTTTCAGAGGTACAGAATGTGATTGATCTCCATCACGCTCCTATTGGATTTGTTGCTCCTGTTACGGCAGGACAGTTTGCACTTTTTTAACCTGAGCAGAAGTCTAATCAGTCAGACACATGATAACACCTGTGTTCAACCCCCGATTCCCAAAGTTGGGATGCAGTGTAAATCATAAATAAGACAATGTGATAATTTGAAAATCAACATTGATTGACATCTGGATATCTGCAGAGCCTATTGAAATGATGTTATTGTTTAAAATTGATTCAAGGCTTCCTGGACATTTCAAGGTATTGAAATGATTGATCAGTAACTCAATAGAGTTGTTTCATTTAGACTGACATGTGTATCACAAACTGTTTTCTGAACATTGGATCAGTTCATAATGTGCATTAATCAAAAACAGCAACAGAGCCTTAATATAATATAATATTAGCTTATCAATTTTCAGCAAAATAATGCCTACAATAGCCTTTTACATTACCTATAAAACAAAGTGAGCAATGTGAACATATTAATGAAATCTTAGTAATGTTGATAATGCTAAAAATGCTTCCTCATCTTAAACTTTCTCTCAACATTACTACTCTGTATCATAAAGTGAGGCATTGAACATCCTCACTTTGGATGTAGAATGTAGTTTTGCATCAGTCTCACAGCAGACGGAAACCTCAAAGACCACTGAAAAGCAATAATATATGGAGAGCTGATCAGCTGAATGCAGCCTCCTCAGTGTTGTTAATTACACCTGTGCATCCCCTGCTATTACTTGTCAAAATATCTGCTTTTAAAAGTTCTGTGAGAAGGTTATATTCAGTTTTTATTTCAGCACTGTAAACCTCTGTCTGCTCTAAAATCACCCTACATTATTATTTCTATTCATAGTAGGGCACAAAAAAGGCTTGTGCTGCCTTGTTCCAACTACCTTTATCTACAGAACTTAATAATTGTCCTTTCATTTATCTTGAAAAGTAGTTATATGAGCCATAATGACAAGATATGATTCCTTACATGGCATGTTTTTCTTTGCAAGGCCTTACATGCTTAATTTTTTAACTGGAATTATGGGTGGAGGATTCTTATTTATTACTTTTAACATTTTAAAATGATAATTGTAGTCCTTGGAGACCAATCAATATAACTTTGTTTTATGTACGTGAGGACATTTCAGTCTAGAAAAATGCTTTGATCCTTGCATGCTGCTTAGAAATGTGTCGAATACACTCATATCAACTTTGTTTGTTTTGACTTAATTTATATTTTGAAGATAGTGTAGCTGTTGGTATGTTGTCTTTATTTATCAGACCAACACATCCTAATACTCTAAAGACTGAGCAATATTACTAACTTTTGATAAAACGCATTGTTGCAGTTTACTTGAGCCACTCCTCATTATATATTCACTGTCATAACTGTGACAACAGCTTCATAATAACTACAGGTTGCTCTAAATTTCACACTGTTGATGATCTGAACAACTCTTTATTAATGCAGTATGCTGTAGCCATTATGAAGCGCTTGAATGAGAGTTAGTGTTTTTATAGATATACATATTGAAAACCAGAGTAAAGGTTTTCTGGGTTGTTGGTGGCCTGACAGTCCGTTCATTTCAGTTCATGAATGCTCCTGAATGAATGTTTTTCTACTGTGGGTTGAAAATGTTGACATGTAAGAATATTGTAAGTGAACACTTTAAACCACAGCTTCTCAATATGATTTTGTAAATTGATCACAACTCAAAAATTGTGGTGACATTGTAGCATCAAACATTCCATTGACATATTTTAGTTGAATTTGTACTTTTACATGAATCATGTATGAAATTCAAAGCGATGCCATATTAACTTTTGAGAATGTCTTGGGTGGATTTATTTTGAATGATGAGTCATTCTACATTTCACTTCTAATAGGGTTATTTTCTCTTTAGAAACACATGTATAATAAATAGTATTTTTTATTATGAATTGTCTCATGGTTTTACGTGTTCAAGAGCAAACATCTACAGTTTTGACACTAAGATTTTGCTTTATCCAATAAACATCCGAAGAAAACTGTGTTTGCTTTGTGGCAAACACGAGGTGTAGTTTAAAATATTAAGGCGGACCAATGGTTTACAAAAATGACTCTTCCCACAAAGTTAAAAAGCCACAATTCAGTGTTTTACTAAGATTTCATTTAATTTATCTTACACGGTCATACCAAGCCAGGTTGCAGTACATGAATCTGACCACAGGGGGTCCTTGAGAGCACAATATCCACCGTCCAAAGTTGAGTGAGGTCTCCTGTTCTTGTTAATTCTTGAGAGATTGCTTTTATTGCCAGGCAATTTGCACAGCAGTAGACTTAATGCATCATAATAACAACTTATTAAGTCTTGTTTTGTTTAAATGTGGGAAGACATCACACACAGCACGAGTATGGACCAAATAGAGACAACACAAGTTTTTTTGTCTGATGGAACTTTTTGTTTTTTACCTCTGGAAAACAAGAATGAAAACATTGGGTCTGAGTTAACATTGAGTTACTATGACATTTCATTCTACAGGTATCTATGCTTTCAGTTTTAGACGTGGTGCAGTTTTTAAGGGGGCTTGGATTACACTGTGTTTTACATGGTCAATCAAATCAGCTTGTTATGATCCTTTTAAAAAGCAGTTTCGTCAAATTTGTATTCTCAACAAGAATCTCAACAAATGGATAATGGTTCAGGTTTTTGTATTTGGGGTCGTAGAGGAATCACATTAAGTGTGTTGATAGGTTTCTGAACAAATTTGGAACACAAGATAAAAGTATTTTTTATCAAAGTGAAATAGGAAGTCGTAATATACACAAAATAACATCAAAATTAAAGACTTTACATTAAGGTCTTTGTAATAAGTGTTCATTAATAGCTAATGAGGCTCTTAAAAGTCTGTGTGAGATGCTTATTGCCATTAAATAGGCTGTATCTTATGAGGCATGGTTGTTGTTAGATTATAAATCATGCATGAGCACCAACAAGAAAATGTTATAGGTGATTAAAAGTGTTAATTAAAAGCTTTAAGAGTTTGTTATAAATGTTTATAATTGCATTACAAACAAATTGTTAAACCTTTGGAGCCTTTTTTTGTTACTTTATTAAGTTTAATACATTTTTTATTTATTATTAGCCGTAAATTATGCACTTATTAACAGTTAACTATTAGTTGATAAATTATAATCAGAGTTTTGATTTGACACACTATCTCTGTGAGTAACATGCACTTTAAAATGTTATATTTTTGCCTTCAAATCATCAGCATTATATTTTTGTCCGTTTCACTCATTGCATCATTTCCGCTCTGTGGCATTTAGCCGAAGCCAAATTATGCTGCAGATCTACCACGACACTGCATCACTCTGAGGACATGTACTGAAAGTAAGAACAAGAATAACCCCTTATTATCCACATACAATGACATGTCTTCTCAGCACAGACCTATTTTTTTTCTAGCAGTGCAGGGAAAGAGCGGGATGTCTGAGGCTTTGTATGGACAATATGATGTCATCTCCTCTTCCTATGGTGCAGAAAGAAAGCTTTGTCTTGTGGAGGCCAGGCCTGGTCATGTAGCTCACATGTGACAAAACGCTTTCAGCACAAAAATATCAACTCCACAAGTCAGAACACTATGATCTACTCCACAAACTAGTCCATTTAAAAGAATGCTGGAATGATGTGTACTGTGTTCTTCCTGCTTGTAAATATAGCAACGCTTTTACGAGCATTTAAGAATTCAGCTGTGGGGTTATATATATGTTTTTTAGCAAGGAGAGCAATTGTTATTGAAAAGCAGTGTGTCGATTCATAAAATTGAGGTTTAATCTACATTTTCGAGTTCAGGCACATTCTTAAAAGAGTTTACTTTTGGATGGAAATTACTAAAATAGCTTAATTAAAATCATGCCTGACAATGTGAAATTATTTCATTTCAGTGTTTCAGGGATGCACAAAAGAGCCTGCAGATATTGTGTGTGTGTGTGTGTGTGTGTTTTATCAGTCCTATTACCTTTCAGCCACTGCATGCTGGGATAGGCTCCTACATTATCTTGACTATAGAAATTAGAAGGTTAAGCAGGTGAATGGATTCAGTGCTTATCAGCGAAAAGGAAATGTTTCTCCCGAGGAAATAAAAACATGAACTATCATACTTAATTAGCGTATTTAAAGGATAAGTTCATGGTAGTCAGGCGTTATCTCCTCTCCTCAAGTCAAGTGAATTTTCGTAATCCACAAAACATTTCTGGAGCTTCACAGCAAAACAGAGTCGCAGGACTCTCTAAAACAACTGAAATAGATGGGGATTTATTTTAAAATCTAAAGAACAAACAAAAACACAACAACATAAAATGGCTCCATACAGCTCATCTGGCATAATCCAAATCTCCAGAGGCTCAGATATCCCAAATTGATTCGAAAAGCAATATTTACCCCCTTTAAAAAGCTGAACTCTTCACTTCATCTTCAACGTGTTATTGTGCGCCCTGGTTGGGTGTAAATAATGTATTTTCACAGACAGACAGACAATATTAGCAACTAGCTGGTGAACATAATGTAGCAATTATCATCTTAAGAGCCTGGTATAACTGTCAGGAGTTGGTGGAGACCAAAAACAGAGCTAAAAGGAGAGTGACTATTGGACTTAAATGCTTCAGGCAGACACAAACATAACTCCAAATAAATGATAATGTGGTTCCATATCTGAAGAGTGTGTAAATAGGCAACTGTTAGCTAAAAAAAAACTGATAATTTATCACTATTGTTTTCCGCTCGTAGTCAAAAAAAAAGTAATTGCGGGTTTACTAAGGCTCTTAAGGCTAAAATGTGAATTGAACCCATGATACACATTTTTTATGATGCTTTTGAGGCATGGATCAGAAGTATCCAAACCACTGGCACCTACTTTTCATGTCTTCGGTGAGCAAACTTATGAGGTTAGTAGGACTAGATGGTGTTTTTGTTACCAGTGTTTGGTCACTGACTCAGTTGGTAGATCCTGGTGTTGACAGATGTTGTCAAAAGTTTGCAGCAGAACAGTAAAGCTAATTTGTCGTGCTGTTTACATCAGTTCTTGTGACAAAATGTTTAATTCTAAAAATGTCTCCAATGCAGCATATCGTTGTGGTCAGTGGTGATTTGACAACACGGGGTAGATAAACTGCAAGTAGTGGTTAAGTGTTAAAATATCTCCTCAGGGAGAGTTAAGTATTTTAGAGCTCTAAAATTTCAAACCTCAATTTATGGATTTTGGGTTTTAGGATCTATCATTTTCTGTGTGAAACTGTAAAAAAGCTGCATGAGGAATACATCATCACTGCTCAGGGATATTTTCACGATGGTTCTCAGGGGAATGCAACGATGTAACTGGATTACATTTACTTAAGACGGGAGGTAGAAAAAGATACTTGGGAGTACTTGGAGTATGAAAATATAATCCATTGAAGATAAACATCCATGCCACACATTTATGCGTCCATTCATTATGTTGCAGTCCAGTTTTTAGAA
>OMLP01003326.1:8635-25731 GCA_900302685.1 Spondyliosoma cantharus | reverse complement strand
TCAGGCCCTCACTTCAGTCACCTCCCACTTCCCTCTTCCTTCAGAACCCGTCTGTTTTTGTTTTCGAGCCCAAGCTCTCTGCACAGGAAATTGTATACATTGGGAGCATTCAGGAAGGCAGTGAGCCGCTTTCCCGTTAACTCTGAGTTGGGCACATGAAAAAAAAAAAATGGATAAAAGAGGTCAGTAATTCCTTAACCAGGAGAGAAACAGAAGTCAGCTGTTCTCCTCCCCTCACTTCACTTCCCTCCCCTTTACACAGTCCCAACATTTCAAAAATCCCTGCCACAACACTGCCACGAGTTCATCTCTTCACACAGAATATTTGAAAAATCTCGGCAGAAAATTACATTAAAACTAAAAAACTAATGTTGCTGAGGGGCTTTCCCTTTCTCGATACATGTATGCTTCCTCAGCTCCAGAGAAGCCAGTGAAAAGGGGAGACTGTGTGGAATGAAGGAAAAGAGGAGGAGATAAAAAGCAGCACAGAGAGGGAGACTGGCTGGGGGTAAAAAAACAACAGGAAACCGGCCGATTCTAATGCTGTTTCTGCAAATCCTTCACAGATAAAGCAGCTGTCTGCCACGTCCCAGCGAGGCAACGGCCACACTACCTCTTTTCTTCGATCGTCACCTAAAGTAATGATGATTTAAAGGACTTAAAGTTCAAAATGTGACGTCACTTCTGCTCTCAGCCTCCTACAGCGTGCGGTTAGTCAGTATGTGAGCGGATGTAGACTTTGGGGAGCTGATTGCTGGGATTTCTATGTGGCTGCTTTTTTTTTGACCCACAAACTCAACCTTTCTCGGGGTCATATGGATCGATCGCCGCGCTTCCAAGGATCTGTTTGTTTTGATCGTCTGGACGACTAACTGGAGCCACATGAAGAATAAAGGGACTAAGCAGAAGACCAAAAAGAAAGGAAGTGAGAATGCGTTCGGCTGTGACCTGATAGAACATCTCCAGAGTTCAGGACATGATGGTAAATGTTTTACTTTGTTTTCCTTGAAATCCAACTCTCCTTTACTAGCAGCTATCATCAAACTGTAAACTGATTCCATACCCAGTTACTTGACTCACACTGAGAGGATAACATTTTATATAAAAAATATGCTTAATTAGTAATTTCCTACATTATTGTAGCTATTATAACCTATACATATACATCATATGGTGAAATTAAGACAGAAAAGATGTTTTTGTATAACAAAAACAGGCTTTGATCCAAGTTTGTCACTTACATGAATGGTAGGTATACATGTGTTTTACATTTAGTAAGGCCATTCATTCACTCATTGGCTGTATTAAATGGTCATTTGTGACTCTGGGTGTGGCTCTTACATTTTTCGTGTCAATTTCCTACGGTGACTATAGTTCCTATGACTAGTTTGTGTCTGACAAAAGACTGGGCGGTGCTGCTGCCTGGTTGGATGAGGGAAAATAATGAGCCAAGACAAAAAAAAAAAGTGTAGAAACAAACACCTTCATTAAATATAAAAAAAAAAATGTGATGAGACTTGTTTGACAGGGTAATATTCTTGTATCCCCTTTTTGTTCCCCTGAATTGTTCTGTTTTTACAAACATCATCTGTTATTTTTTTGGGATGATGTATCAAAAAAAGAGAGTGAAAAGAAGTCTCCCACGTGCAGATGCGTGTGAATAGCTGCGTTGAGGATAACTTTAAGGAAGACCTGTTACAGCGGACGCTCTCTGAGGCGGGGCAATCAGGGCAGGAAGAGAGGGAGGAGGTTTGGATCGTACCCCTCCATCATGGATGTCAGGCAGATGCACTGTGCTTTTACACTGTGAATCAACTCCTAATGAAAATAAATGAACAGCACTGAAAGCTGCTGACGTAGAAGTTTAGATATAGTGACCTGACGGTGACTTTTTATGTTGAAATCTCTCCGCTAGCAGGGTATTAAATCGTACCTCACACCAAAATCTTGCCTGCACACAAAATTCAACGCAATGTGATCTTGACTTTCTTCCTTGCTTCACGAGAATGCAATGCTTATACACTCACAATCTCATGGTATATATCAGAGCACTCTTTAAATAGAGAAAACAATCTTTGACCTTCACGTCTGTAAGATTTAACATCAAAACGTCTCCAATAATAGTTTGTTTATTTTCATTTCTCTGTCATGGCAATATCTGGCCCATCCCCCGAGACACCACATCACTTTATAAAACATACTTTGTCTTCCGGGAATACAGAGTGCAGTCAAAAAAAAAAATCCCTAAATTGTTGCAGGGAAAGAAAGAAAAAAATATTTGAAACCACACATTTCAAATGACCTGTACAGTTCGGAAAGAACTTTTGGTTCAGTTTAAGTGTTTCATACGAACACTTTATCTCTGTTCCTCATTCATATTTAGAAAAAAATCGTTACCTGTTTCTATATTACTAAGCAATGTTCTGCATAGTTCCACGTGAAAATGTCAGCTGAAAACAAAATTAAACTCATTTTTCTGCTTCAGTTAAACAACACATTGAAGATATCTGCATTTCTTCTTCAAGACTGACACAACATGTTTTGTTGCATTTTATTTGTGTTGTATTAATTGTATCATCCTAAATCTATGTAGTTTTGGTTTAGTCTATAGATCACCAGCCCACTGTTCTGATAATAATAATTAGTTGATGACAGTAATCAACAAAACTTCTGAGACAAAGTCTGCGTTGGATGTAAAAAGAATATGAAACTCACCTCAGGATTATGCCATTCTCTGAGTTCTTTCTTGCAATGGTTTCATGTTGTCAACTACAAAAATATCGGACAAGCAATTCTACAAATCAGCAGACACTAAAACACGTTTTTCACTTCACCGGTTTAATAACGGTTTTGTGTATCTTGCCCTGAACCTTTAAATTTAAAGTCAACAAACAACAATGTCGTCATAAAATGTGTTTATAAATCCTACAAAGAAAAAGACAGCAGGGCCGTTAGGGTTGTCGTAAACCCAACCACTGAGCAGCAGATGCAGTTTCAAGCGTTTAATGGAACATTTAACATTATTGTAGAAACAAATAACTCGAATATGTTGACCGCGTTGAGGCTGGGTCAAACTGTAGCCTGAAATCTTTCTCGTCGCACATCATGTGCCGATTTAATGTTGTGTGTTTTCATAAAGTATTTTGAAAAATCAGACAGTGTTTTTGTTGCCAGTCTACAAGAAGCGGGGATCTTCCCTCAGAGCAGAGACTGAGAGGCACTAAATGAAGGTTCCAGAGTCGTTCATCATCCAGCATTTGACCACAGGCATGTCACTGAAAGTCCAATTAAGTCAAATAGATGAGAATGTAAGTGGCAGATTCTTGGTGTCCGCTGTGATTACTGAGACATGAACCATTACCGAGAGTATTCTTACATTTTGTGGAGGATGAATTTTGTTTGCGAGATGATCAGTTTTCTACAGAGAAATACAGAGAAAGTGAGAAACTTGCCGAAGAATCATCAGATGTATTTTACGCGTGTATATAGCCACAGCTACTTTCCAAAACCATTCCTGTGAAGGGCATTGATAGTTCAACCAATAATTAAAATGACATGTTACAGTTTAAAATGTTACAATCACTGTATATAATATACAGTTTCAGCCAAGTCATAACCAGAACTTAAAGGTCCAATTCTTAAGACAGTTGCAAGGTTTAGTTTGGTGGCCGGCCTGACCGACCAACCCAAAACATCAGCATTTGAAGAGCTGGGAATAAGACCCAATAATCAACTATCTTAAAAACTGGAACTTGATCTGGAGAGAAGTTTTACTGGCAGGTAGGGAATTCCTCACTGAGACAGATGGAACTGTAAGTGTAGTTAAAAAGGAAACGTCTACAAATGTAGCTACCAGTCGACCAACTAATTATTAGGACATCAAGAAATATATTATTTAAAGGTTAGGAAACGTAAGGCAATGTTTGGAATCAGACTCAAAATACATTAAAAAGTTATATCATATTGACCATTAATTTTAAATCATGAATATCCAGTGCCTTATTTAAATCTGCAACACATAGTTACTCATTACTACATGCACTACATGTGGCTGATCTGACTCTGAGTTTAAATCTAAATCTCCATGCAATCCAAAGTGCAACATATTCACTTTCAGAATTAACATTTCCCTGTATACTAATTTGCAATCAACTGTTATTTTCACTATAAGCTAAAGGGAAGTTGTGTTCAGACTGCATCAGAGCATGTGATTTGTTTGGATTTTTTTTTTTTAATAGTGCAGCCAAACGCAGTTGTGTACAGATAGTGATGTACTGTAGTCCATGAAAGCTGCACACTGCGGGTCACTGGTAACATTTCAAAAGCCGTTTTCTATTAGAGGAAATGTCGTAAGTAATACCAGCTACAAGGACTGGGTGTGTCAACCTTCCTCTGAAACAAACAAACCATTTTTAACTTCCTGTCAAAGTCCACCTACAATCAGTGGCCCTAAGGAATAGAAAACAGACATGGTGGAACAAGCCCTATACCATGAACTCAACCTTATGTGCATTGTTTCTGCTGAGACATTATATTAATGGTTCTTTTCCTTCTCCTGATTTTAAGATTCAACGTGACCATCGTGTTTCTCTATGACTAATATGATTTCTTCACTTCAGTTCCTCAGGTTCTGAAGAAATGTGCAGAGTTTATTGAGGAGCATGGGATTGTGGACGGGATCTACAGACTGTCGGGGGTCACCTCAAATATCCAGCGTCTCAGGTACTTGTGCAAGGTGTTTCATGTGCTGTAAGGCTTTGAAGACATCAAAAGTAGCAGAAAATATTACACATTCAAAACATGATGTCATTACAATGACTGGGTGTTTATGTATCACATGTGTGTATCTATACACATTCTCTAATATCACGGGTGCATACTTCCCGTTTAGAGCAGCTAAAGTTCTTCAGTTTTTTTTTTTTTTCTTCAGAATTATTGCTGTGCTGAATCAAATATCGTCACAAATCATGCCCACAAAATTGGGTTAATGTTAGTCCGGGGTTTTTATCTGTGTATGCTGATAGTGTATGATGTGATCTGTGTATGATGAAATAGTCATTATTATATCATAATAATATTGTTTTCTCAGATTAGTATCGGGTTTGTTTAACATCTTTGTTGCTGTTTTTTTTTTTTTTTTGCCATAACAACATTAGTTTACTGGATGGACTTAAATCTAACAAGCCGCACATACTGCAGCAGTACTTAGCATGGGTTACAATCAAAGCATTCAGCTAACTGTGTGCATGTGTGTCTGTGTGTCTGTGTGTCTGTGTGTGTGTGTGTGTATGTGTGTGTGCAGGCAGGAATTCAGCTCTGAGGCGTGCCCTGACCTTACAAAGGAAGTGTACCTCCAGGACATCCACTGTGTGGGTTCCTTATGTAAGCTGTACTTCAGGGAGCTACCCAATCCTCTGCTCACATATGAGCTATACAGCAAGTTCACTGTGAGTACATTCAAGTCACATATAAATGCTTGCCTCAGTGAAAACTAAAGTTCCGTGAGGCCTCAAAAGAGGTCTGACAGCTGATTGAGTTTAAGTTCATGCTTTACGAAGAGTAATAAGTAACAGGCAGAATGGTGATGATGTCAATATTTACCCCACATAGTGCCTCAGCGTTTTTCTGTCAACACTGCACATTATTTATATCGCGTCTCATGAGTGTGACCTCATCTCTCTGACTATTGATCAGTTGTTTTTATCTCTGCCTTGGAGACACAGTTATTATTTGCAGATGTCAACGGAACTTAAAACAAAGAAGATACTGTATTCCATAATTGCACAAAAACAGCTATTTCAACTCATTAAGATTTACTATCAGTAAAATCTTTGTCATCAAAAGTAGTTGTTTTGCTTCCTTAAAATCATAAAAAGATGGTCCTGAATTAGGAATGCAAACTTTAAGCTATTTCTTAAACTTAAAGGCGGCTGCTTGACATTTCTTTTGTAGGATTAATCATTCATAATCTACAAAATATGTTTTCCATTAGAAAACCGTTTTAACCACTGACATGATCTATGTTCAATGCAAAATCAGAGCAGGCTACATTATGAGTTGATTACTGTTTACTTTGTTTATGTTAGCAGGACCCTTCTAAGTTGCCACGTTCCTAGCTTTAAACAAGTATTTGGGGAACCTTATTCCCCTTGAGGACGACTTGTTTATGTTGAAATGTATCAAATAACTATTTCCGAGTTTGATGTATTACCCCATTAATATTGTAAATATTAACTTGAGTATATTTATGTTTGTGTTTTTTTGACCTACCCTTTTGCCAGGCCATCGTGGGGTTTTAACTTTGTAATAAAGCAAGTGCAGAAGCATTACAAGTATAATGAAAAATCAAATCACGTGTGAACTTCAATTGGCAACCTGTGTGGTCAAAATCGAGGGAACACAAACTCTACATTTAGTACCAGAGAGGAGCTTTGTGGCTGCATTTTCGGTGTGTGAAAGAAACTTTAGAGAGGAGGAAACAGGAATACCAAACTGTGAAGACCTGGTTCATGCTTTCTGTGTAGCTTTCTGTGTACCTTGACCGGCCATTTGCATACCTTGGCATTAGTACATCTTGTGCTGCTCGTGCCGGAAAAAACTCCAGCGCTCCAGTGTGCTCCTCACATGGTGGAAAACGGAAAGAAAAAACACACCCAAGAACTTTCTCACCAAGTTGATTTTTGGAAGGAATGAAATCATGGGAGCTGAGCTAGGTGCTTGATTGAATTTTCACACATTTTGTAACATAACGCGTCATTCCCAAGTAAATCCGCGTGCATGGAGAGAGGACGCTTTAACAACAACATATGTTTACGGCCTCGCCCATGACTAGCAAACGCAGCTAACATGCTCAGCTGTTTCGGGCCTCAGTCACATGAGTTTGACAGCATACACTCCTGTTTATAGTTGTTCAGCGTGGATAACTGGGTTAGGAGGCCAGGTGGAAGCCTGCAGAGAGCCAAGCAGTGGGATCATAGCTTTACCCTACATTGATCCTGTTTACTGGTGATCAAATTAAACACCATTAGACTGAATTTCAAGAGAGCTGCAAAGGCCACAAGCATGAGAATTCAATTCATATTTGTGGTTAATTAACTGTTAGAAGTAAGACAGTTTTCTGAACCAGCTGGTGAGGCACAGGGATCGAGCCCTACATCTGAATTCTTTTGACATGGACATCTGTCTGTTTTACACGCAGGAAGTGGTCCGAATCCAGGGGGATCATGAGAGACTTTTGCACATTCAGAGGGTCGTCAAAGAACTGCCGACCCCTCACTTCAGGTGAACTGTTGTTACTGAGATTTCTATCATAATACCCAAAGGAACAGATGAATAATGTAATGAATGTGTGTTTGTTGAATCTCCTCAGGACTCTGGAGTACCTCACTAAGCACTTGGCTCACCTTGCCACCTTAAGCACCCAGACGAACATGCACACACGAAACCTGGCCCTGGTTTGGGCTCCGAATCTATTGAGGTACATTTAGCTTCACAAATCCAATTTTATTTAAGGTAATGTGGAGAGGAATTTGTCAATTCCTGTAGCTGCTTTGGAAAAAATATGCATAAATAAACATTCGTGTCTTCTTTTTCATCTTCTCAGATGTAAAGACATTGAGGCATCATCAGGTAACGGAGACATGGCTTTCCAGGCGGTGCGGATACAACAGTCGGTGGTTGAGTTTATTCTAAACCACACGGAGCAGATCTTTAGCGGTGACTCGGTGCAGATCAAACCCAAAGAAGGTATGACATTCAAATAATACAAGTGGATTCCTTTGAAGTAGATTAGTTGGGCAGATGGATTTGCTGTCTCAACAATGGACCTATTTTACTTCTCCAGGGTCGAGTTTGATGTGCGGGGAGAAATACGCCACGCTCCCGATCAGTGGCCAGAGTGGGCCGATGAAACTGATGAGCCTGGAAGAAGCCCAGGCCCGCTCCTTGAGTCCAAACCATCCCGTGCGTAGAGAACGTCAGCGGGAGAACAGTCTGCCCGACACCAGCACTGCCACGCTCTACCACACTGTCATAGACATATCAGACAGCAAGTATGACACATTCAATCTAAATGGACATTATGAGTATAACTTTCAAACAGTATGCAGAGTGTTTGATGCATGTATGATTACTGTATGTATTCCTGTCACAACTATTGCGGAATAGCTTAACTCTCTTTGTTCATCTGCTAGGAGGAAGTTCTCTGGGAAATCGAAGAAGTGGAAGTCCATCTTCAACCTGGGACGGTCTGTGGACTCGAAGGGAAAACTGAGCCGAAACGGCAGCGTGTTCATAAGATCACCGGGGATAACAGGTAGAGTGTCCCTTCAAGAGGTTAACATTGATCAACGACACATTTAAAGGGAAGGTCACTTAAAGGGAACATTCATCGTTCAGTTAAAGGGACAGTTCTATTTATCCACCTAGATTGTTTTCTTGTGAGTTAGCAAGTTTTGAGTTATCGGCTATAGAGATATCTGCCTTCTCTTAAATGTAATGTAAATAGATGGCACCTGGTTTGCGGTGCTCAAAGCGGCAAAAACAAAATAATAGAATTCAAAAGCAATGTCTCCGTCCAGAAATGTTACAAACATTTTATGTAGGAACTATTTTTTTGCCATCCTTCTTGGCTGAGCTATAACGTTAGCGAGCCTCTCATCCATAATTAAATGCATGCTTCCGTCTATGCTGTAATACGGAAAGAAAATAGTTATTTCATGAACCTCTGGATTATCTTGAGTATGATTTCTCTAAAGAGACTTTGCTGTTAATTGTTTTGTTTTTTTCCCCAAATGTATCGTTGGCCCTTTGAGCACAGCAGGCCATCTAGTTTCATAATATTTGACAAAAGGCAGGCATCGATACTGCTCATATCTCCAAAACTTGGAGACTCATACCAAAACAATCTAGATGGATAAACAGCACCACAGTTACAGTAACTATATATATTTTTTATTTTAATGTTGTTGTCTTATTTCTACAGAAAAGACTGCTCTTCGTCCGTCCAGGAGCATGGAGTCTTTGTGCTCCTTACCAACAGGTGGGGCTCAAATCTTCATATATTCATTTAAATACAGAGCAAAAGAGTGTGACAGTGTAATTTTACAAAATCGTCGTTGCCACTCGACTTGAATCTATTACAGCGAATTGATATTTGCTCTTATGTTCTTGTTACTTCACAGATGATGACAGAACAGGAAACAACAGTCCGTCTGGTGGCATTTTTGTTCCAGATGTAAAATCCAGAACCCTGGGATCCGACTCGCTCTATGACCTGAGTGAACACGACCAAAACTGGGAGTTTAAAGGGAACAAAGCTGGCGGGGCAACAGGCGGCTGGAGCTCTAGCACAAACCAAAAGGGGTCGCCAGGTGCCTCTGCAGCCCCTCAAAAAACACTACCAGAGCAACTGAAGGTGTACAAAGGTGACGACCTCAGCGGCTACAAGCCCACATCCCCGAAAAACAGGAGGATGTTGTACTCAGGCTCCTCCCACAACAGTTCCTCTCGGCCCTCCTTCCCAGGAAGCTTCTTCCCGCTGGAGTCCTCGCCGAGGCATCAACGCAGGGCCGTCAACATATCTGAGCCTTTTGCCGTGTCCGTGCCCCTGCGCGTGTCAGCCGTTATCAGCTCCAACAGCACGCCATGCAGGGGGCTCGCCAAGGACAAGGCAGCTACTCTGAAGCCGAGCAGAGAAAGCTCTGAACAGAGCAGCAACAGTGGAAAGAGCAACACTTTCCCCCAAATGGAACCTAAGAAGCAGGAAGGAACAGAGAAGAAAAACACAGAGGAGCCGCCTGCTAGAGTCCGGCCAGAGGGTGAGGAAATCTTCCTTTATCACATTTTAAAGTGGCTCGCTGGGTTGTTATTAAAGTCATATATGTGTAATCGGATGTACTGAGTAAAACATCCTTTTTTAAATTCAGATGCAAGCAAAGAAGTGGTGCAAGAAAGTCGAGGAGGGAGGAACATTTCTGAACTGGAACCACCGCCCCTTGCAAATGCGAGAGAAGGCAAAGATGTAGCGCCATCTCCTGGGAAAGAACTGCACAACCAGCCCATAGCTACTCAACTGGTAATGTTGTGCCTCCACTTGAGCAGAATTTCAGATGCTATCTTTCATTAGCACACATCTTCTTTTCTGCAATGATTATTACTTTCAACCTTGCAAGCCTTCCTTTTTTCCTCAATTCCCTTTTGTCTCAAATTTCTTTGCTTATGTTTGCCTACATATCTTTGGTTCGGACAGCACATACTGTTGTTCGTTTGTTTTAGACATGAATGGGGGATCATTTTGGCTATATTTAATCCTGTATGTTTTTGTTTGTTCATCATTTATACTTTCTCAGGAAAAGCGATCATCTACTGGGAAAGAGCCGTGGTCTGACCTCCGCCAAGAACTGAAGATAACTGAACCCGAAATTGACCTGCTGGATGAGACTTTCAGACCTGTTTTCGGCTCCAAGAGTACCACTGAGGTCACAAAGTTAACGATGGACGTCAAGTCGAAGCGAAGCCGCAGCTCTCCATCTCTGTCTTTGTTATTTAGGGAGCACTCGTCAAATACCTCTCTGAGTGATCATGTAATCGCCACTGGATCAAACTCTGCAAAGAAACAGCCCTCGGAGTCAGACATCTTGTTTTCGCTTCACAAAAACACGGACAGTTCTCGCCCTGCTGACGTGGTGGATGAAAAAGAGAAGAAGTTGAGTCAAAAGATCACATCCTCAAACAAAGATGACCCAGCTTCCAGCAAAGAGGTCCAACTTCCTTTCAAGGAAACCTGTTCAGATAAAGTTATGAATCCTTTGACGATAGAGGATACTCCAGCGGTTGAAAGCTCCGCAGCACCAGATGAAGCTAACAAAAACTCAGAGAAACACGCAAGTCCTCAAGCAGACAAAAACAACTCCTGTGAAGGCGCAAAGAAGAATGTGATTTCTGAGGTGGAACTTATTCAGAGGCTGTCAGTGTGTTTGGAGGAGAGACGCCACACGTTGGAGCTGCCACACCTTGACATTGATGAAGGAAACTCAGAGGAGCTGGACTTGGTGGAGCCCTGGGATGATCTCAGCTCCACCAAGCAGTGGGTCACCAGTCCTCTCCACTCACCGGACGTGGAGAAGCTCTTCAACCAGCTGTCGCCTTTCGGCTCTTATGGGGAAAATCTGAGCCTAGAGGAGGGAAAGATGTCACCTCCTGCTGTTGACAATAAACAATCTCTCGCTAAGAGCACTGAACACCTCTCAGGAAACGTCCCTCAGACGACAAGCAGCAAACCAAAAACCAGATGGACGTATTTGCCGTCAGTACCCGCTCGGGTCAGTGTGAACAGCAGTAACACGACACAACCTCACACAGGAAAATGCAGCACAGCAAAACAGAAGAATACGGCGTCATCTCAGAGGTTTTACAGACAGATGTCTTACGAGGCAGAGAAAAGAGAGGAAAATTACTTTGCTAAACACAGGCCATACTCACTGAATCTAGATCTGGGGCAACGATGCATCAGAGACATTTCAAATCAACAAAATCGCAATTCAACAGAGTTTTCCTCATGTCAGAGAGGATTACCAGCCTCACCTGGAACTGAAAACAACGGGCTGTCCTCGGAGCTGGAGTTGTTTCTGAGTGATCGGCAGGCGCCATTACGCCGAAATTCGGCCCCGGTCAGCGTGTCGTCGGTGCGCACAGCGTTCATGATCAAAACATGCCAGGCCAAAGCTGTGCCCGTCGTCCCTCCGAAGGTGCAGTACAGTCAGATACCTCACTCCAGTCACGACAATGATTTCAACGCAGTGAAGGAACAAGAAAAGGAACATCCTAAAGTGAGCGCAGAGAAAAGCAATGCCGCACCTTCTCCGATGATGTCGGATCTAAAGGAGGAGCTGGAGAACAAAGAGCCTTCACCCAAACACCAAAACCACCCAAATGGCGAGAAATGTGCTGAGGCGGTGAAGAACACATCTACTCCAGAGCTGCCAGTCATAACGAGGAGACACGCGCCCAGTCTGGAAGTATTTGTAGATTGTCCCAGACCCAACAGAGGCAACATCTTACAAAGACCGTCGTTCAGGAACAGGCAGAGACCTCAAAGTCTGATCCTGCTCAGCCCTCCTTTTCCCATCATGGACTACCCGCCTTCGGGAGACGATGGCAAGCTTCTCTCATCCATCAAGAACCTGAACGACACGTCGGCAGTGAATGTCTTCTCTAAAGAAATGGCGGAGAATTTCAGGACGCCGGAGGGGATCGCTCTTCAAAACAAAATGACTATTCCAAAAAGTGGACAGAGACTGGAAACATCAACCAGCTGCTTCTACCAGCCACAGAGGAGATCGATGATCTTTGACAGCAGGAGCCACAGGCAGATTGAGTGACTGGAGGTACGGTCACTGACTCTGAGACTGGGTGTTTGTACATACACACAAAAAAATATTATTTTGTTAGACCATGAAGTATTTGAGAGAGAGTTGAGGAAGCCATGCTGTATGTGAAAGCCATTTAATGTTGACTGAGATCTAGAGCTCAAAATCAAGTTACTGTTTCAGCTCTACTGAGATCAATGAAGGAAATATTTTCTAAGTGACTTTAGGATGACAGGCATACTCATGTCAAGTTACAGAAAATGTGAGATATAAAAATCAAGTCTACTTGTGGTGCTACACAGTCACAATGAATCACTGCCAAGAAACTTATAGATCATTTGTGGGAAAACGTAGCCTAATTAGAGAGTAAATAAAAGAAGTGGATGTAACCCATGGCTCTGCAAATGAAGCCGGTGTGGAGGAAGCCAAGTGCCTTAAACATACATTCTTTCTATTGGCCAGCAGGGGGGCAACTCCACTGGCTGCAAAAGTCCAATTGTATGTAAGCTTATGAAAAAATGACCTTACACCTCACTTGATTTAATACCAAAGTAAACATGTCACTGTTTAGTTTATGGTCCTAATCGCTAGTTTCAAGTCTTACAATACATTGCGATGTTTATTCAGTAAATTATGGTCCCATTTAGAATAAAATAGAGGATAAAGATGGATACACTTTAGAGCGTGGCTACCTTGTTATTGACAAGGCAGTGTGTATATCTAAATAGCTGTGAACACGTTTTTGGTTGTCTGTGTTGACGTCTCAAAACTTTGACCCTGTCACGTTTTGTTTTCAGTTCCTAAAAATTAATTGTAACATTTTGGTCGCCTAAAAATGTCTTGTTTGCCTTTTGGTTGCCTAATTTTCGCTAGCAACAGTGAGCACCTAAGTTGATATCACAGTTTACGTGAATTGCGGATGCACCTTGCTAACCAAATTAGCTAGCTCGAGCGGGCTTTAGCTGTAAACTTATCACCTAAGCCCCCGCTCTTCCACAGTGCCACAAATCATATAAAAATGGTCACTTCTGGTTCCAAGAAGGCCGAGACGGTGAGAGCTAGTCCACAAAACAATGTGTGATGCCACGGTTGCTGCGTCCACTTCTTTTATACCGTCTGTGAGCTTTAAAGTCCTCCTCAAACTTTTCCAGAGTTTTCAACAACTTCTTTCAATCTTAGAGTTCAGTCTTTAGGAGTTTATTCAGTTGTCGTGATAGTTCATTCGTTCAAAAATAACATTCTTCTCCTAGTTTCAATTTGGACCAAAAAACAGTCTTTGTCAATTGAGGCGCTACATATTTTTATTTATGTCTCTGCAATATTTTGATGTACTGGAAGCTGCTATGCTACTTGGAGTTCCAGAAGAATTTGATTAGAATCACGTTATGACATATAGTTGGATTATTTGAATTTAACGACCAATCAACAGCCTGCGTTCAGTCTGCATTTATGTGACATCCTCACATAAATATGTAACTGAATTGACCCTTGAACCTTTAGGGCTCAGCATAGAGGAAGTGTACAGTAAAGGTTAACAATAAAGAAAAAAGGTAAGCTGAAGAACTGACAAACTGTTAAACAGTTTAACAGCATTTCGCTCTATCATGTAGATGTGTTTATTTATTTCTTCATTAACACACACTTGATACTTCCTAGTAAAAAATACTGTATGTTGCTGTTGGCTCTGTGATAAGCTGATGTCAATGTGATTTTTTTTTATTTTTTTTTTTAACCCTAATATTTAAAAGGAAATTTTCTTTTCTGATTTAAATATATCGCAAACTCAATTAATAGTATTTAACCACAGGAGGACTTTTATTCATGTGTATCTTCTTTTTCTGTACTTGCTTTGTATTTTATGACATGTTCTATTTGTTTGTTGACAATAATGAGAACCAGTGTTGAAGAAAAGTTAAGAGTAAAGAAAAGATTATCTGATGTGTAAATCTGACAGTAAACTGGAGGGTTGAGTGTGTGCACGCTGACTGTATTTGATGCGTTTTGGGTTTTGATGGTGCTTTGAGTCAAAGTTAGATGACGGTTTCTCCAGATTGTTCTTTGCATTTTACAAACACGGGATCTGAAGGTTTTTTTTACACTTTGTTCTGTTGGTGGCTCAGTGATCATGAACATAACAGAATGTGGATGTTAAAGGAGGTAAACAGTGTATTTTTTTTAAAGATGCAGATTTTATTGAGGTGTGACACAGTGTTTTTTTTATACTGTAGTTTAGATGGACTGGATGAATGATTACAAAAATGAGATATAAGTTTTTTTTATTTGTTTTGTAACTTTTGTATACATGTTGATACTGAAAAATGACTGACTGTTCGTATTCATAGTAAAAAAAAAACAACAAATGGTGAGATGAGAGTTTTGCCTTAATTGTGTTGCTGGCACCTGAAATAATGTACATAAGACACCTTTTGTTACAACAAAAACTTATAAGAATAAAAAGTTCTGGTTACATGATCAGTCAATGGTTCTGCTAAACACATGACTTTCATTAAAACGTTCAGCGTCAAGCAGTGAAATTCAAATCAAATGGTCAAATCCAACTCACCAGTTACAAATGTTTTAATTTGGTTCAATATCCAACATCAGTGTCTCCACTTTGACCTGCAGCTTTTTGACCACCCAGCGTATTTGCTACCGAGGGGTTGAGAGGGAATCATTAACGGGCAGTGCTGGAATGTAATGCGAGTACATTTACTCAAGTATCAGTATCATGGTATCGGGTTGCATTTCAAACTCAGATTAAAGCGACAGCGATGGCATCTCCAAATTACTCAGAGTGACGAGGAAACTACTGAGATTCTCCACCGGCTGTCACCATCAAATATGATCTCTGTTATCGTCTGCACCGTCGTTGCCAAGTGCCGCACATGTTTGCAAATTTTGTGTAACAGGCTTTATACTGTACAGAAAGGAGTCAGGTCATTCATTTTCTTTCTTCCCCTTGTATGTCCCTCTATTCAAATCTTTGCTTAAGCACTTCTTTTAAGCCCAATTACCAGATCCATGCATCTATGCAAACCACAGTTACATTTACATTATTTGCTTATGACCTGACTTGACGCGTGACACCACCGGATAGTTTTAAGGACACCAGCCGTCTTTGTGGCAACAAAATAAAAAAAGGTTTTTTTTTTCGTTCCAAGGCACTTTAAAGCCAAGACATGATCTATTCCTAACCCTAACCAAGCGGTCTCTGTGTCTAAACCTAAAGGTACCATAAGCACAATGTTGTCACCGAATGAAATTTGAAATTGAACCTAAAGAACCTTAAAGTTGCATCATACAGAAATGTTAAGTTTCAGCATATCTGTGGTTTGCAGCAATGTACTTATTTCCAATACTTATTCTAATTGGGTCGAGTATTGAGCTTTACTTCATTCTCTCTTTGAAGTACTTTAGCAAATATACGGACACATTGTCATACAAGTTATACAAATCCAAAGATATTACCAAAATACTGCCTGAGTGACCGATGACTTATGATGACGGAAGCGCCTTTATATGTCTTAATTCCTGAAAATGTCATAACCATCGCACAGTCTTTCAGAGAGCAGATACATGAGAAGGGTGACATAAAGAGTGTGTGTTGCTGCTGTGTGAATTAGGAGCATTAATGGGCACCCTTTGGATATTTTACTGTACACAAATAACACTTACCCTCTTTTTCACTATTAATTAAAAAAAATAAATCAAAATTCTAAATCAAACGTCAAAATTCACCACAGCATGGTCTTGCAGTGGATGTTAATCACCTGCCTCTAGCTCTACCTCTTTGCCACCAGATGACGCTCCTGCTCCACACTGCACCACACCGAACAAACACACCGACCTGCTGGAGGCTGGCGGGTCTGCTGCAGGTACATGATGTGCTCCAGAAGCTCCACGCGCCGGGGCCGAGAGCGACGCCAGGCCTGGCTTCATCTGCGGGAAAGAAAACAACATGGCTCCGTGAACTGGCGACGCCGCGTTGTGCGTCTTCGCGCACTGGATTCTTTCATTCCGTCGACTTTCAAAAATGGATTTTCCACTTTAGAACTGCTTGATTTCACATCGACACGGAGCAAAAACAAAACACACAACAAGCAGCCATTCGACCGCATGAATCACACTTCTGCTGTTTGTTTAAAACGATAACACAACGTAACGTACTCATACAGCATACAGTGGGACTCCACTGGAAGGTGTGTTTTCATAAACCTCTGTATCTTCACATCTTATTTTTGAATTAGTTGCACCAGCACCAAGAAATATGTTGGGGGGTTTTTTGTTACCTCATTAGGCAGGTAGGCCTCTCGTTCCCACTTTTCTCAGCTGACTATAATTTCTATGTTCACACGTGGACTGATTGAAAGGTGCCAGCAGTCAAACGATGGCAGAAAGAAAAAAAAAATATACACTGTAATTTCTATCCAAATGTCATCCAAAACATCTGATATTTGGACCTGGATCCCATTGGGTGGGGGGGAAGCATTCACTTCAGGAGCCATCCGCTGGCGCTTTGCGGAGGTCACGTCCGTGTCTGCGCAGTTCATTATTTTCCCGACCTTTGACACTGCTTGTGTATGGGCCGAGAATTAAAAAGGCGCATTCTGAGCACACTGAAAAAGGCCAGCAAAGAGAGGCACAGGGAGAGGGAGAAAGAGAGAGAGAGAGAGAGAGGCACGGTGCGCGCGTTGAATATTCAATTAGAGAGAGAGAGAGAGAGAGAGA
>OMLP01003322.1:0-11417 GCA_900302685.1 Spondyliosoma cantharus | reverse complement strand
CCCCCCACCAGTGGCTTCCAGAGGGAAAGGAGGAGGAGAGCACAACACAGAGACAGACACCAAAACAAAACCACCAAGCACACCAACAGGAACAAAAGAAAGCAAAATACTACATTCACACACACACACACTGAGCGGAAGGCCTGGATCACGACCTGCGGGTCATGACAGTACCCCCTCCCGACGAGCGCCTCCAGGCAATCCTCCAGGCTTCTCAGGATGAGCGCGGTGGAAGGCGTGGATGAGGGTGGCGCCCAGAATCCGCTGCCTGGGAACCCAGCTCCTCTCCTCCGGTCCATAACCCTCCCAGCCAATAAGGTACTGCAGGCCTGGTGTACCGTGAATGCCGGCTGGCCATCGATGAGCCGGGCGGGTGGAGGGGCCTGGGAAAGAGGGAGCAATGATGAGGACAGGTTTAAGAAGGGAAACGTGAAAGGCTGGGTGGACCTTGAGAGAGCGCTGCAGCTGGAGACGGATGGTCACAGGGGTGATCACTTTCTCGACCACAAAGGGACCAATAGGAGACAGCTTCTTAGAAACAGCCTTCAGGGGGAGAGCTCTTGTGGAGGGCCATACCTTGTCCCTCACCGAGTAGGTGGGTGCAGGGGTGCGATGACGATTGGCATGGAGTTGGTTCTGGGCCGAGGTCCTCAGCAGGATGGCGCAGGCTCGGTGCCAGGTGCGGTGGCATCTCCGGATGTAAGCCCGGACTGAGGGTACTGCTAACTCTCTCTCCTGAGAAGAAAACAGCGGGGGTTGAAAGCCATAAACACATTGAAAAGGAGACAGACCTGTGGCGGATGTATTGTGTGCGTACTCCACCCAAGGAAGCTGAGTCGACCAGGATGTGGGGTTGGAGGATGCTAGACAGCGTAGGGTGGTCTCCAACTTCTGATTGACCATTGGCCTGCGGATGGAACCCAGATTTCAGGCTTGTGGTGGCTCCAATGGCCTGGCAGAAGGATTTCCAAACAGGTGACAACAGGTGAATTGTGGGCCTCTGTCAGAGACATTGTCCAGCGGCAGGCCGTGGACCCTGAAGACCACTGAAACCAGGAGCTCGGCAGTTTCCTTGGCTGTGGGCAGTTTAGGCAGAGGCAGGTAACGGACAAACTTGCTGAAACAGTCCATCACAGTGAGCACGACCGCATCCCTTTTGAGGGTGGCAGTACGGAGACAAAATCCAGGGACAGGTGGGACTACGGGCACTGTGGTATAGGCAGGGGCTGCAGGAATCCAGCAGAGGGTCGGTTGGAGCCTTTATTTTGGCCGCATACGGGACAGGCAGAAATGAAGGTCTGTACATCACTTCTCATGTCTGGCCACCAGAACCACCTGCGCAGGAACGCCAGTGAGCGGGCCACGCCCGGGTGGCATGAGAGTCTGGAGGAGTGTCCCCACTGTAACACAGACGGTCGGACGGAGAGGGGTACAAATAGGCAGCCCGGAGGACCATTACCTGGATCTGGCTGGTGTTGCAGGGCCGCTCTCACCTCCTTCTCAATTCCCCAGGTAGCTGCCCCGATCACACAGGTCTTGGGAATGATGGGGTCTGGCTCCGCCATTGTCTCCTCCCTCTCAAACATTCGAGACAGAGCGTCGGGCTTGATGTTCCTGGAACCGGGCCTGTAGGTGAGAGCAAAATTGAATCGACCAAAGAACAGGGTCCATCTGGCTTGGCGAGGGTTAATGGATATATTCTAAGTTCTTATGGTCGGTCCAAACCACGAATGACTGCTCCACGCCCTCCAGCCAGTGTCGCCACTCCTCGAGAGCCAGCTTGACCGCCAGCAGTTTGCCGTTCCTGACATCATAATTCCTCTCTGTGGGGGATAGACAATGAGACAAAAAGGCGCAAGGGTGAAGCTTTTTATCCTCAGGAGACCGCTGGGACAGGACGGCTCCGACCCCCACGTCCGAGGCATCCACCTCAACCACAAACTGTCGGGAGGAATCTGACTGAGTGAGGATTGCCGCTGAGGTGAATCTCTTCTTCAGCTCCAAAAAAGCTCCTTCAGCCTCAGAAGTCCAGAGAAACGGCCTGACTGGGGAGGTAAGTGCAGTTAGAGGTGCTGAAACTGTAATTTCTGATGAAACGTCTATAGAAATTAGCAAAGCCCAAGAATCTCTGAAGCTGCTTCCTAGTCTCCGGCTTGGGCCAATCGAAAACCACTCTCACCTTCTCAGGATCCATCCTCACCTGCCCCTGGGTGATGATGTGGCCGAGAAACATGACAGTGGAGGGGTGAAACTCACACTTCTCTACCTTGACGAATAGACGGTTCTCCAGCAGCCGCTCGAGGACTTGGCCAACATGCAGGACATGCTCTGCTTGACTCTGGGAAAAGATGAGAATATTGCCAAGATAGACAAACACGAACCTGCCCAGCATATCTCTCAACACGTCATTTATCAAACATTGAAACACTGCTGGCGCGTTGGTGAGGCCGAAGGGCATTACTAGGTACTCAAAGTGCCCCAGGGGAGTGTTAAAGGCAGTCTTCCATTCATTCCCCTCACGGATCCGGACAAGATGGTAGGCATTTTGCAGGTCTAACTTGGAAAAGATGGTCGCCCCCTGGAGGGATTCAAAGGCAGAGTTCATGAGGGGAAGAGGATATTTATTCTTTATAGTTATGTCATTCAAACCTCTGAAGTCAATGCATGGCCTGAGTGTTCCATCCTTCTTGCCTACGAAGAAGAACCCGGCTCCCAGAGGTGAAGAGGAGGGCCTTATGATGCCCGCCGCCAGCGAGTTGTGGATGTACTCCCCCATAACTGCCCGCTCGGGCCGAGAGATGTTGTACAACTGGCTACGGGGAAACGTAGATCCGGGCAGCAGGTCGATAGTGCAGTCGTAAGGTCGGTGCGGGGTTAGAGAGAGGGCCTGCTGTTTACAAAACACCTCTGATATCTCATGGTACTCCTCAGGGATTTGCGACAGGTCTGGCCAGACGGGTTCAAGCTTCTGGCGGGTTACAGAGGGAGGCAGAGCAGATCGCAAACAACTGGCGTGGCAGGCGGGGCTCAAGTTACTGATCTTAGCAGTAGTCCACTCAATGTTTGGGTTATGTTTAATCAGCCAGGACTGACCCAAAACCAGAGGTATGTAAGGAGAATCAATGACAAAAAACGAAATAAGTTCAAAGTGATTACCTGACAGCTGGAGCTGGACTGGGTTGGTGCGGGAGGTGATTCGAGCCAGCAGCCTGCCATCCAGTGTGTTAGCCTCCAGCGGTTCATCCAGTAGCGCTGTGGACAGCCCCAGCTGTCTAACGAGCGTGGTGTCCAAAAAGCTCTCGTCTGCTCCGGAATCGATGAGCGCTAGCAGCTCCAGTGTCTGTCCTTTCCAGCTGATGGTGGCTTGTAGTTGGGTTCGAGGACAAGGAGACAGAGGTACAGTAGCCCGGCTTGCTAGGATGCTCCCCTCGGCTAGCGAGCCCTCCAGTTTAACGGACGGCTGGGGCAGGTAGCGAGATAATGGCCAGGCTCCCCACAGTAGAGGCAGGAGTTGTTGGCTCTCCATCTTTTGCGTTCCTCCGCGCTGAGTTGGTTCCGACCCAGCTGCATCAGCTCGCCCTCGGGGTGATCCACTCGGCATACAGGTTCCAGTGGCGGAACAGGACTGGGAACAGGTCGAGATCTCACCGGAACTGGGGATTCCTCCCTCCGACGAGGAGTGACGTCACTGCCAGAACTACACTGCTTCTCCCTTCGCCACTCACGGCATCAATTGTCTATGTGGATCGACAGAAAAATTAATTCTTCCAAGTCTGGAGGTACAGGGTGTGACACTAATTCGTCCTTCAGTAATTCACTCAAACCATTAACCGTAAGCGGACAAGTTCTGGAGCTCACCCATTATCTCCTGAAGCGCGGTGCTGTGCTGGTCCAGTATCACTCCCTGAGTGGAGATGCCACGCCCCCACCAGTGGCTTCCAGAGGGAAAGGAGGAGGAGAGCACAACACAGAGACAGACACCAAAACAAAACCACCAAGCACACCAACAGGAACAAAAGAAAGCAAAATACTACATTCACACACACACACACTGAGCGGAAGGCCCGGATCACGACCTGCGGGTCATGACAATCATTGCTATAATCTTTATAGCAGGGACACTGTCCCTTGTATGAGCTGCTACATTAATAACAATGTTTATATGGTTTTAGGATCCTGTCTTTTGACCGTTTCAGTTTTGTTTTGGTATATAAATGACAAATAGTACCTGTTCTAGAGTGCTAAAAAGTATTCTTTTTGCTAGAGAAAAAATAATAGTTATTAGAGATTCAGAGTTGCTGTTTTAACATTCAGTGTGAAGCTTTAATGTTCCTGTCGCATCAAGCTGACCTACACATGTTTGTTTCACTTTACTTCTACTCCTCTGTTCTTCAGAGCAGCAGTCACCATCTGCTGATGATCATATAGCAATAAAAAGAACATGAGAAAACCTTGCTGAAGTGTCATTAGTGTTGCATTGATTAAACATTAAAAATTGATTAAAGGTCCTTTTATTTAGTGTTTTTAAATTAAAGTAATGAATGTAATAGCTGGAAAAGAGCTGTTTATGAATCAAACTGAACAGAAGTTACATTCATTACAGTTCCCTTTATCATCTGTTATGTCTTTCAGTAATCCATATCATTTTGTTTTAACATGTTCACTGTTCAACAAATGAACAAGAATGTAAGCAGTTTACGACAAATGATCTTAGGCTAATTAATGAACATAATATCCTACTTTTATCTGTAATGAAGCAGCAGGAGGTTTCGCAAATGCAGAAGCAATTTACTAAAACATGAATAAAATGTTATCTTAAAGGTCACAGACCATCTTTGATATTTGACGCAATTTACATTCACTGCCACAGTTAGCCATGAAGAGAGTAGCAGTATAGAACGGTATGCTAGTCTCCCAAGCCAACAGAGGAGGTACTGTTTTGCTTAATTTTCACTCACTACCTCTCTCTTGCACTTTCCTTTCCTCTTTCCATCTCACTTCCCCCTACACCCCAGCCCTGCAAATAACCCAAGAAAGGTTAACTGGCACCTGGCTGCAGCGTGTGAGAACACTGGCCTCTTTCTATCCATGCATGACAGCGGATGAGCTGCTTTAACCCTGCAGCAGAAGGCATATTTAAGAGCTGTGTGTCTCTTCTGTGTGTGTGTGTGTGTGTGTGTGTGTGTGAGAGAGAGAGAGAGAGAGAGAGAGTGTGTGAGAGAAGCTTGGGGAGAAAGCGTAGCAATCTACATGCTACATCAGAGGCGTCAGGTTTTAAGTGTCAGAGCTAATTGTCCCTTTTTTTCTGCTTCCTGCAATCAAGTGAGCTTTGGTAAGGCAAAGATGCTAAGAATGTAGGAATAGATCGACAAATGTTTAACGCCACAAATGTACATGTATTCCTTCCTTTTTCCTTTCCTTTTGTGTCTTAGTCTCTAGTGTCATATTTAATCCCTCCCAAAACAGGCATGGTTTTTATGTTCTTTATTTTATGATGCCACAGATGTAAATAAACTTGACGTTAGCGAGCAGTGTTGGTGGTGTGCAGACTCGTTGGGTCATGCTCTTTCTTTCCCCACAGGACTGTCAACACTGATATTTTATTTCTGTCTGTATTTTCTTTTCTTGTGCATCCATTGCTCTTGTTCTCTTTATGTTCTCTCTCTGCTGTTTTCCCCTGCAGGTGTGTCATAAGTGTGTCTCTTTCTCCACAGGTGTCATTCTTCCTGTTCATTGTGTTTGTGGTTTACACCATGCTGCCGTTCTCTATGCGGGACGCTATCATCGCCAGCGTCATGACCTCCGCCTCTCATACCCTTGTGTTGAGTGTCTGCCTGTCCACCACAGCTGATCACATGGAACCAGTAGTGTGGCAGGTAAGGTGTTTAAACCTAAGTGTGCATTAATGGCAGAGACACATTGATATACAACAGAACAGACTGTCCACAAAATATGCACCACTTCTGTGTACTTGAACTTAACACAATTTGATATTTAATCAGTATTAATTAGTGACTTGATTAGTGTGTCATAACTTCACAGCATATAAAAAGGACTAAAGTGGAAAAGAACATTCTGATTACAACACTTTCTCTTTTCTGTAAGGTAAATATGTAACTGGAGCCAGCAGCCAGTTAGCTTGGCTTAGCAAATAATGAGTTCAGGGGGAAATTGCTACACTGGCTCTGTCCAAAGGTAACAAAATCCATCAAGGATCACCCTTGTAGAGCTGTAATCAAGCAAAGAAATCCTTGGTCGACCAACGGCGTGAAATTTCGACTAAACGTCGACTAATCGGGGGGGGAACCTTGGTAGCCTTCCGCTTAATTAATTAGTAATAAACATAAAGACTAGTGTCTATATGCTTTAGATTGAATCGTTTTTGACCCTATTATTTTGCACTGAAATTAATTGATTAATAAACACACTCGTGTCTGTCGGCTCTGACAGTGTTGTGCATCACGTGCATCTGTATATCCGAATATATACTATGTCAACTAGTGATATCAGCACAAGAACTGTTGAGGAATATTTAGACAAATGTTTTTGTCATGTTATAATAATTGACAGACACGCACAGAGCGAGACTGAACACAGGAGCTCGTAGCTGAGACACGAACTATGGGATGCTGCCGTTGCAGGCAGGTGCACCTGCAGTTATAAAATGGTTATTAAACTAAAATATTGAAATATGCCAATTCTGATATGTTCATATACTTAAAACGGACGGAGCAACCTAACGCAGACAAATCAGCTTACCGTTTTTAGGTGATATGCCATGTTTGTAGTCGAGCTGCGATATACAAACTGTTGTTTGCAAACTTTGCATTCAACTTTTTTTCCATTTTCTATTTTTATAAAATGCTGCCACACTGCTGATGTCTTTGACATGGTAGAATAGGAATGACTGTAAATGAAACGCTTAAAAATAAATAAATATTTAACAAACCACCAGACCTAGGCCTTCTAGTACGTTCTTCAATCTGTTTGTCTGTAGTGGGTTGGGCTAATCCAAAATATTGAAAACAAGTGTTCTGAAAACACCCCCATTAGCACTTGGTACTTTCCTCCTGGTGAAGTCAAATATGCCTTATGCAGGACACACAGCATGGGGATGGAGAGGACCCACTGCGTGTTTACGCACTGCCATAGCAGCATGTAATTAACAAGCCAAAAATCGACCAATAAATCGACCAGTCGACTAGGAGATTACAACCCTTTAAGTATATATATATTCAACCTGACTCTTTTGAAAGCCCACTGATGGGGCTCACTACACCAAGCACACATAAAGCTGCTTCATAGTCTGCAGACACTCATTCTCCTGCCTTAGACAAAGCTTTTACTTAGACATAGCTACACTATATCCTGCAAGTGTAACCACTGTTGCTTCTTTGTTTTGTTTTATTATCCAGATGGAATCTTAATGGAATTGTTTTTTCCTTCCCAGACATTTAATATTTTTCCATCCTGCTCATAAAATGACCATTTCTGGTCATTTTAACCATACAGTCTGTATTTTTAGGAAACAAACAAATATGACCTTTAAACTAAAACTAAGTTAGCATAGCAGGTGAGTGATAGAAATTCTAATGTTTTTTTAAAAATACTTTGTTAAAAGGTCATCCTCTTTCCAGCAGTGTTGCTGTTTTAAGCACAAAATGTTCAGGCAGTTGGCATATGCTGATAGAGAAAGAAATAAAGAAATAATATCAGCAAACCAATCATCTGTTGATGCAGACTTTAATTAATTTGAGCTCAGTTAAACCTGATTCCAAGAGTCAGTTGTTGCCAAAGGAAACAACATTAATGTAACAAGCATATCACAAAACACACCTCATTATTGTATTACTATGGCTCATTTCACAGACTTCCTACATATAAAGTGCTTCACTCTATGCACACATTCTTTGCAGGCTTCTCTGAAGGATATATACCATGCGCTGAAAAGTCAAGCTGTCGGAAAATTGCTGATTGGGACTGCTTTTAGTGCTTCGCTGAGCATAGGGCCAACAATAACTTAACTCTCTGAAAGAATTTATCAAAAGGACCATTTCTAGTCTCATTCAAAAGACGTACTGTCATTTAGATAACTGGAACATAGCTTATGCGCTTCTTTTTGAAAGGATTCCTCTTAGACTCACAAAATAATGCACATAATGACAGTAAATATTGACCGCTTGTGCAAAAAGAGTTCAAGTGGTTGATGATTCTTGTGGCTGTATCTTCACATCCCTCTGTATTCTCTGTCTATAAACCTTCACAAACATTCTCTATTGCATCTGTAAACTGCTTTGATGGCTTGTTATCTGGTCCCAGCCTACTCTTCTTTCATGTGTTACTATAGCATGGGCAAACAGGCATCTGGGATGCCCCGAGCTGAATGCTACATGGTCACGATCTGCCAGCTCCTCTCAGGTCAATTTGCCTGTCAGCGTAATTCTCATGGAAATCTGCCAGAGGGGAGTGTCCTTTTTGTAGAAGAATCTCCCTTGTAAAAATATAGAATAGCATTAGTCAAATGAAATCAGAAAAAGATGATATTTCTTACTTATTGAAGTGTATAAGGATTTATTACAATATTATAATACCGTATTGACCCGAATATAGGACGACCCTGATTATAATATGACCCCTCTTTTCAAGACTAATCTTCAGAAAAAGACTAAAATTAACAATAAAATAAACACCAAAAAAAATAAATAACAAAATCACCCTTGTGTCAATCTCTCGTCTTTGTGTAGTGCTACTGAAATTATATAAAATATCTTGGATTTAAGTTAGAGCAATGCTTCAAAATTATAGGTAGAATACTGTAAAGACTAATCTTTGAAGTGGGAGCAATTGATTAAGAATATAGTGAGTCCATGAAGGATTGACAAGCAGAGAAGAGGAGAAAACACTAAGCATTTTATTGCCTTTTCATTCCACCTGCTTGTAAAGATATTGAGTTGTTGGTGGCTGTTTTCTTTTTTTGTGAGGTGACTGAGACAGACATATTAGTAAGGTCTATGTGTGTTTCGGTAGCTAATGTTGGAAGGAGACAGATTGCTGCTCAATCGGCAGTCAAGATTGCATGCCGTGCTAGATGCGACATTGCCAAGGAATGAAATGCTCACTAGTAAACACAGACGACGCCAAATCCTTCCTGCTTCATGTTCTGTTATTAGTATTTTGTTTGTTGTCAGTGACAGGGATGTTGTTGTTGTTGTTTTAGTTTTATCAGTTTGTTGATTGTGCTTAGGGCCAAGCCTGTATCTGAGCATGTGTTGGCATTTTATGTAAAAAATACATTACAAAAAATGACAGTGGTACTAGTAACCAGGTTGGTAAGTTTTTCCTCATTGGAATTGAAGGTCTAAGGACAGAGGATGTCGTTCACTGTACAGGATGCCCACTGAGGCAATATGATTGTAATTTTGGGCTGTATAAATAAAATGCATTTGATTTTAGCCAGGTTATAAATTGCTTAAGTTTTTATGTTTTTATTTATTTTGTAAATGTCATTAATTTAAGCACACTTTACACAGGGTTAAATAAAAGGCTGTTTGTAGAAACAGGCAGACTGTCCCATGTATGTCCTGAAAAAAGGGACCTTTAAGTTGTGAGCTTATGCCATTTCTCCATTACATCTTGCAGCCTGGCTCTATTTGGTTTGACTCCGTGTGGCAGCCTGGCGTGCATCTTAAACCAATAACGTGTTTGTCTTAATTCCTGTAGTACTATCAAAGAATCACCGCAACCGTACAGTGGTCCATTAATTCAGTTACAAAACATGTTTAATTTACTATAACTTCTTTGACATAAAAGCCATTTAAAGCTTTTATTATGAAGCAGAATTACAGGAAACGTTGTGTATGCAGTAACTAAACACGACAAAACAGAAACACAGCAGATGTTTGAAAGTACAAACAGGATAAGAGAAAATAGAGAGATTCAGAGGCTACAATTCAGGGGCTACAAAAGTGCTGAGAACTGAACACACTGACAACGTCTTTCTCAGCTCAGCACAATAAATGTGGTGATGGAAGTGCAAATCAGAGCGGTTGTGTTTGACTTGGCGCAACCAAAAGTGCTTGTGGAAAAACAGTGGACATAGTGGACATTGTATATGACTAGAGCCACACACGGTATATTGCTAAAAGATGGAGAAGTTAGAGTATAAGTATTTTTACCACCAAAAACCAGAAGTTGGTGAAATTTGTAAACCTCATATTTATATTTATACATTTATTTTTTTATTTTTTATATTTTTGACAGTGATGATATTCATACCATCTCTCCACACAGGATTTTTAAAGTTACAATTATGAAATGATTCAAGCTCTTGTACCTCTTATGGATTTGTACATTCAATGTGCCATGGAAACAGCACCCTGAGATGCTTACTCAGTTCAACACTTGTAGTAGTGGGGTGCTGGTTCTCATTATAGAATGACATTTACCCATAGCATATGGGATGATATGAACAAAAAAGAAGGCAGGGTAAGGTCCTTGCTAGATTTAGGTCTATGTCAACAATTCTTGATTTTTATTAGTTTTTAATTACTTTAACTATACCAGGGTATGATCAGAACCTAAATGGCATACTATTGTGATACAACACTGTGAAGCCAATGTTCTCATACCAGCCTTTTCAAAAACTTTTAGAGGTGATTGAACTCAATCATGTTTATGTATAATGGCACTAAGCCTCTTAAACTCAATAACACTAGAGAACAAGACATGGGGTCTGATGTGTTGTTGCTGCCATATATTGAATGAATCTTGAATATATGGAATGAATTCTTGAATATTTTGAATGAATCTTTGAATATGTTGAATGAATTCTTGAATATATGGAATGAATCTTGACTGACGTCATCAAGGCACTGCTGCCATCTTGTATTTTGCTGCTGCAAGACGTGAAAATGAGTCAGTCAGTTTGGAACCTTGTGGCAGCAATACTGAGCAATGAGGACATTATTAACTTATTGGCAAGTGCTTGTACAGGCCAAAATCCTCCTGATAGTACTCCCTTTTTAATCGAGGCAGGCCGACTACAACAGGCCTCAGGCAAAATCCTGACAGAAGTATGCCTTCAACCTCACAGGAGTGCCCCACAACAGTCCCTCTTTACAGTCTTCACCGTACACAAGAAAGGGCCCAAGACACAACAGGTAAGAATAGCTAGGCTTTATTTAAAAGTTCTTCATCAGGAGAACGGTATTGGGCACGGGTACTATCGGTTCATTCAATATATTCAAGATTCATTCAATATATTCAAAGATTCATTCAATATATTCAAAGTTTCATTCCATATATACAAGATTCATTCAATATATTCAAGATTCATTCAATATATTCAAGATTCATTCCATATATTCAAGAATTCATTCCATATATTCAAGGATTCATTCAATATATTCAAAGATTAT
>OMLP01003320.1:7791-23242 GCA_900302685.1 Spondyliosoma cantharus | reverse complement strand
TTTTTCCAGATGAATGGAAAAAAAAAAGTGAAAGTAAGAGGTAGAAAGTCACACATGTGTATTTTGAAAGGCTTAAAGTTAATACATACATTTAAAATCTTTATATGTTATACTTATGGTTCTCGTAAATAAAAATCAACACCCTTATAAAGAAATAAATCAATATATCTCTATAAATTTGATCACTTAACTCGCTTCCCCCCATAAAATGTGCTTGCTGCAATTCCTGTTCTTTAAAAAGACAGAAGATGTGCTCTGTCGGTCACATCCCCATGTGTGCTACATCACTTGAAAGCCCAGGATGTCCTCTTGACATACAATAGGACTCAAATAGATTGCATAAATGGTGCTTGACTTAGAGGTCTCACACTCATGTCCCCCACACAGGACAAAAATGAATTGCCAGGTCTCAGGAGGGTTAAAGCAGTTACAGGTGCTATAAAGCAGCTACCTGTTTATTCCTACGCAGGTAAATCCAGTGTAGAGGTGGAGAATATCCTTTGTTCACTCCAGTTCAAAGACTAACACTCATCGTCATCTTTCAAATGCACGTTATGAGTTGTTAACTCACTTTTCACGAAGGTGATGTGTTCACTGTCTGTGGATGGGTATTCTTCATTCTTTTGCCGGACCCTTAATATTAAAGTCTTCCCAGAGTCCAAACAAAACCAACAATGAGAGAACATTACGAAATCATTTCATGTCAGCAAGACGAGTAAACACAATAGAGTACAGACCAAATGCAAAGCTCGCAAAAATAGGAGAAGCTACTCACCAGAGAATCAAACACCTCACAGTGGAAACAAAAACTAAACTGTCAACTGACTCGAAGGACTAAATGTTAGTTGTACGTTTCTGCCAACTGTGGATATGTTGAAACTTAACATTTTTTTAGGTTCAATTTTCAGTTTTATCTTGTGACAACACTGGGATTAGGTTAAGGCACAAACCATACTTG
This sequence comes from Spondyliosoma cantharus, assembly GCA_900302685.1. Classification (NCBI taxonomy): domain Eukaryota; kingdom Metazoa; phylum Chordata; class Actinopteri; order Spariformes; family Sparidae; genus Spondyliosoma; species Spondyliosoma cantharus. The sequence continues at coordinate 22,284 of OMLP01003320.1, read as the reverse complement.
GTAAGAATGGAAGTGATCATTATTTGGCCTAAAATACTTGTTTTGGTCTCCACTAACATGGCTGGAAATTGTCCCGAGGTCTCTTTAAATATATTCAGTGGTTTCAGGCTTACACATGTTGAATGGTAGTCTCAAACTGGCGATTTGACAATCAGGTCAGGTTATATGTTACATTTTGAAATGCCGATATGGTACGCAGCCTTTATGACATGTACAAGTGTGAACATACCAGTAGTTAACTGGCAACATTTTATCCTGGACAAACCCAAAAATAAAAGGTACCAAAAGCAGCCACAACAAAATAACATTGCACATTGTGTCAGTGACATTTTTAAACATAAACTGTTTTTCGTCTAATGTTGGCTGGGAGCATATTCCAGGCTGAAGAACCTTTCTAAGTCCTCCAAATGATTTTGTTTATCCATGTGTTTTTCCATTCCTTTCAATTGCTTTAAAAAAAAAAAAAAATCACTGTTGGTAAAATAAATCAGTTTCATGATGTGACAACGTCGTCATTAATGTCTGGTTTACGCACAAAACCGTCTTGGTAGGGTTTTGGGGAAAGACCTTGGTTTGTGTTAAAATAAGTACTTTTTGTACGGTGGGGTTATGGAAACAGTGTGGTTTGGATAAAATTACTCCACAGGGGTTTGGAGACCTTCATCATCAAGGCAACATTCATAAACACATGGTTAAGGTTTGGGAAAGACTGTACTCGTGCTTTAAAACAAACAGGAAACAAACAGCTGTCCTCAGTGATGAAGTCTGATGTTCTGTTGACCTCCTACCTTGGCACACTTTGTTACCTGACTTCCTCTTTTGCCCCTGTCATATCACTATCAGAGGGTTTTGTCACTTGACCATCGACATATATTCTTTGTTTCTACATATACTGAACATCTCGAGTAGAGATTCAGTTTCAGGCAAGTTTAACAAGCTGCTTCAGGTTTGTTACGAAGCCACCAGGACTCACTGTACAGGACATAAGAGGGACAGAAATAGACCTGGTCTATTTGATGAGTCATGGCACAGATGCAGCAGTCAAGAGTTGTAACACAAAACTGACCTCCAATTCACAGGTGATGAGCCAGATTCTGAGCTACAATGTGTACTGGCATCAGTTAGAAGCTGAATATATTAGTTGAATATTTTATTAAACCCATGGGTGATTGCAACAGGTATAACTGGAATTAAATGTTATGCTCCACTGGATGTGTGACTTGATGTGTTTTGATCTACCTACTATTAATAATGTTTATATAAGCTGCAGGTTTGATGGTTATATGTTAATCATTTCGTACAGCTAACAATACAGTTCTGACAGTTTTAGTGTAAAATGTGGAGCAGTGTGTGTTTAGCGAGTTCAGGTAATTGACCCGACAGCAAAAAAAATGAAAGAAGGCAAAAGACTTCACTGATTCAAAATGGTGAACTAGGTAAAATCAGTATTGCATTGGGGCTATGTTGATGCAAGTAGTAAGTAAAAGATGAATGACTGCCAATAAAATGTATGTGACATAATCTATTGCAATTGTACAAGATGCACTAAAGTTCAAAAGTATGGAATCACCACAAAAGTTTATTTCAGTTCAGTCACTCTGTTTTTGAATGGTCTTTCATGCGTCGAGGTTACAGAGATTCCTCTTTATATATATAGTTGCTATTTTGTATGAAGGGTTGAAAAATAGAGAACAAAACACTGTTCAATGGTCCAACCAGACTGATAATTGACGTATAAGAATATGAGAAATCACCACTTGCTGGTGAAAGAAACTGGAAGCTTTTCATCAAAATCTGTGCCGATTGAAATAAGAACAGGTTCCTGTTTTAGTGTGACCACCATTATGATTATAATAACCTGGAATGAACAGGGCGAGCGCCATCGGAGCTGGAACAGGGAATTCTAGCATGCCAAGGATACACAAATCACAGTTTAAACCCTTTCAATGGAAACGGTTCAGTAATGATTGAGGTTCACTGGTGCTTTTCAGGACCAGAATCAAATTCAAAGGGCATTTGGAGAAAAATGTTCAGGATAGTATTCTCTCCTGTCATGCCACACTGTAGTGAGTTTTATTAAACAATTCAATTATTCTTCTTTTGACAATTTCAAATCTGACTAAGACATTTGGTTTCTAACATTTATTTAATATTCATAAATTGCATTGGTAATTCAATTTATGTGTATTTATTTCATATATTTTTATTTAACTATATATACCAATGGCATCTTTGCAAACACCATCCACTGATGAACACCACAGGATGCAGCTGAAAGCCTGGAAGAAACTGAACATGTGAACCTTGAGTTAAGAGTCAACCACTACAATCAATAAACAAATAATAAACATTCAGGCACTGGGATTTGTTTGTGTGTAATCATGTATCATTAAATATAATTGCAGGTTTGTTGTACTGTGTTATCAGTCACTCATTCGCTCAGCTGATGGTTGATAGGAGAAGTTACAGTTGTTGGCAAATACAGTGAAAAACACTTTAAAACTTACATCCCACTTAAATCTACATCCCATCGCATCCCAACATTATACTCCGTTATAATCAATTATCTAAGTGTTCATATGCTGCTTACAGATGTTACACAGAATGGAAATGATGAGCGTTAAACTACAACATTAAAACAACGAGCACTGAAAGAAGAGGTAAAAAAGAGGTGTCACGTATCTGGTTGAGGAAAAGCAAACATTTTCAAATGGTAGTGTTCTGCAGTCACATTGGTAAATCAAAGTTTGGACCCTCAAATAACAAAAGAGAAAAGAATCGGTTTGCATGAGCTTTAGGGATCGGATTCAGTCATCGCAGGGTCAGACTCTTTCATCAGACCTGAACCTGCTTCACTGTTGGCTCTGCAGAGGCTTTTCAAAATAAAACTACTGTCAAGTAGGGGCATGAATCCAATCCCTGAAGTCGACAGCACTGCTGCACTCTACGGAGGACAGCCCACGCAGATAACTCAAAGTAAACTTGTAACTACATCAGTGCAATGTTGACCTAATTGGTCAGTTCTGATCCAGAGATTGTTAGTCTGTACACAGTTAGAAATGCTTCACAGGGGCTATAAATAACACGAATAAAGGTGCCAAATGTAAGAATTGGTCACCTCTCAAATCCATACTCAAACAAATAGGGGGCAGCAAACCAAGGTAACAGCTAACTGTAGCTGCAGCTAGCTATTTAGCTCAGTTGGTTGTGCAGCTAGTGGTCCAGACAGGAAGCTCAGAGTGGTAATATGTGATGGGCTACCTGGTTAGCATGTTAACTTCTGTAGATATCGCTGCAATATAATAGCCTACATAGACATCTTTGACATAACGTCAGCACTCTTACATACCCATATTGAACCTTAAAACATACTGTAAATAAAAATTACCAAAAATATATATACTTACAATTACATTGTTAGGTTTTAAAACCACACATGAACTGTTAGTATACTGCTAATACATGCTTTAAAAGGGTGGTTGCAGTGTCACCCTGAGAGTAATGACACACAGTAGGATATAATTACAAATGAGCATTTAATCTGCAATAACACTTATGCTAATAATATTAATGATCCTTTTCTTTCTGTCGGACAGTTGAGGTTAAATCATTTTAAATCCTACATGGACAGGCATTTGTAATATCCGAAGTTCTTAAATCTTTCATTCATTTTCAGAAAATTAACTTAAGCCACAACATATGATATCCTTTCTATGAACAATTACGCATTAAGGCCCCCCGGAGAGTTTAAGAATGGTGGCTCTAACTTGGACAATGACGCCAAATCAGAGGCGAACAATGCCTTTGTGCAGAGCCAGTCTGGTGCATTCAACATATCCATCCATAGGCATCGTTTGATAATAGGATCATAAAGATTTTAGAGTTCATGTGGTCACATCTCATCATATTACTGAAGGTTTTCCTCTTTTGTGATGAATGTGTGTTAATATTCATTCTTGGGATTCGGCAGAACTGGATATAACTCTCACAGTCCTACTTGCACATACAATATCAAGTGCATATAGTGGCAACAAGGCCGTTCAGTACTGTGCAGTATATTATATGTCAAATCTGGTTAAAATACTGCAGCTGATTAAGATAACAGAAAACTGCAGCACACAATTTAACAATTTTTCATTTTTGACTCATAAATTAAAGGTAAATTCAGACTGCAGACGTGAACCACATGGAGGGAGAGAAACAACATTTACACATTTACACAGTCTGATTGTTTTTTTTTTCCTGTGTTTATCACTTAAGAAATATGTGAAAAAAATATTTGACGATCCTTCAGAGTTCCTTACATTTTTTTCACTTGCCTCTCAGAGCGTCTGTAGTAGGATCTCGAGTTCCCTGAATTGACCGACTCGACTATCACCTGGTGCCCTTAGATTATAGTAAAAATGTAATAATTAGAGATCTTACATATTTTAAGAGCATTTTTACCTCACAAAAAAATAAAACAGCATAATAAATTATTCAAATTTTATTTTTTATCTTTTCTGCCTTTTTTTTCAGTAGAAAACATCTGGAGGGCCAAATCATGGTGGACCAATTTTGGTCCACGAGCCCAACGTCGGGCAACCTCGTCATACTGTATATAAGTAAAGCCTTTGACTAATGATAAATGGCAACACTTTATAATAATTAACACAAATAAATGTCAGTTTAGTTGTAGTTAAGTAAACGTTAGTTATGAATCCTTCATTAAACATTTATTAAGCATTTATTAATGCAGTTGCAGCTTTACAATAAACAATTTCTAAACAAATGTTTAATAAACCGTTTAATTTTTTGTTAACAGTGAAGCAATTATTAACCAAAGTTTAATTAACTATACATTTGTTATACATAGTGTTACCGATCTGATTTGCTGCTATCGACAGTTATTGCTGCTGTGAACATACATTTGACAACACTAGCAAACGTGATAACTTGTATTTAATTGCTGCCTTGTGCTGCTCGTGGTTAGTTCATTTAACAAGGACACACATTGTTACATAATCTAAGGCGAAATAGTGCAGCAAATATAAGGTTCGGCATACGGGGCATCGAGTTGAGGCTACTTTGCAGCTCCCGTCCTTGGTGAGGCTTTTGAATTCAGGTTGAAGTCAGTTTGTTTGTGAGCACGTTCAGATCCTGTTTTTTTTTTATTTTGTTGTGGAGGTCACCTCTATGTTTACATTTGTGTCTTAAATTTCATCTCAGGGACACTTGACTGCATGTTTGAGTCACCAGATGAAATGAGTTGTGTCAGGATAATTGAAGCAAACAAGGGACAAAACTTTTCTGGTTATTATCATGGAAAACCCCACAGCTATACAACAAGAATACCTGAACAAACTGCTCTGTGTTTGCACTATTAATTATACGATTAATAATTAAATCGGGTAACACAACTGGACTCAAACATGTTGGGTCTTCGAGCACTGAGTGTCAAAATATATTTTTGAAGTGTTTTTTTTCTCTGATGTGAAATGTCTTCCAAGCATGGACCTCTACAGTAATCAGTTACATTTGTCATAATAATATTTGACTGCTCTTATGGAGCAACTTACAAAAGGGGGCGCTGTTGAGGCAGAAAAGTGATGAATGAATGGTAGCGGTTGTTCTCTTTTAGACTGACATCTTCAGTGATCCCTCAGAAGACAAACAGCTGGAGTCAGGAGAACAAGGGTCATGGCTGGAGACGCAGCTCTTGAGTTGTTGAGCTGGATGTTTGGATCATTGTATCATCGTTCAGATTCTATGAGATACTGAAGAGTTGATCACTTCCCTGTAGACGCTTTAATCTTAGAAAATAACTCAGTTTCTTCCAGTTGAGGTCACTTAAAATCCAAGATGGGACAACCTGTGTGAAGGAGGTCACCCAAAAAAATACTGACCGGGAAATGGCAGCACGTTTACTGCACTTTGTCAGGCGGTGGATCAATATTACCTGACACTTAATCGTGGTGTTTGTATGTCATACGTGTGCCCTACAATTGCAGTTGTTCCTCATCACGTTGGACAAAGAAAAATAACAACTAAATAAATAAACTGAATTGTCGTTAACTGTCCACTAAGTGTCAGTCAAACAGGTAAGACATTAAACTTGCTGCACAGCCTGAGTGTAGCACGGTAAGTGTTTTTCTGTTAATGGGTTTCATCTCAGCCTACGGTGTCGTTGCAAAGTCCAGAGGTAAATGCAAAACTCAGAAACTGTGGCACAAAGAGAACAGACCACATCTATTAGAGTGCATTAAAACGTTAGAGCACTTCTACAACTGACTCTAATGGCAAAAAAATTAACATCAACTGTGGAAAAAATATCGAAAAGTGTGATGCTCTCCAAATGTAATATTTTATTTGATTTATTTTGAGGGTTGTTTGCCTTTTACCTCATAATTTACTGAGGTTGATACCTCCATACTTAAAAGGTAAAGCTTGGAGTTGAACTAAATCTTGTTTCAGAACAACAGCACCTGTGTGCACCTTTGGAGCGCTCAGATCTACATATGATGGAGAGGAATCTCTACGTTTTGACTCAGTTTGCGGCCAAATTTCAGGGCTCACACAACTGTTTAACAGTGTGCTCTAAATGTTTGGACAGCGTGTACATTTCAATTATTTCTGTGAAGATTTTCAAATGCAATCCAGACCAACTCAACCTCTCTCACCTCTATGTTACCTCGTGTTACAGGTTCAACAACAAGAGCAGTAAAGGAGTGAGGGCCAAAAATGTAATTTTAAAAAAATGCAGTCATCTTTTTCACCTTCAAGTTATATTACATGTTGATCTATTTTGGGTGGATTGATCTTTTTTACCATCACCATCGGCTGGAATCTAAACTTTTTCCCGTGAGTCCTCAAAACGCTTAAATCTTTCGATTTAACTAAACAAAATAGCTGGATATTAATAACTCTTTTTTAGTTTTTTTTGTTTTGTTTTTTTTACAACAATTCACTACACACACTAATCAAGGTACAACTGAATCTACTTCTTTACACATGAAGCCTGATTGTCTCATCACCGGTAAGACTGACAGATATTAAATGAATTATTCTGAGTTGAGGAAAAATGTTATAATCTTTATTCTCACACAGTATTTGGGTCATATCAACAATAGCAGATCTTTTCAAGAAGAGCATGCTTTAGAAACACCCCATAAGGAGCAAAAAACGGACACTTTCATTCAACAAAAGCTATTAAATATAATTTACAGGGGAGTGAAATCTTCCACCGAAGACAATGATCAAAACACAAGTTGAAAACTTGTCTTCTTGATATGATATAGACAGTGAATTCAAACTCATGAGCTAAAACTTCTCCATGGTCCCAAATTAACTTATGAAACTTTATATATGTACAAAATATGTGCTACACAGAACCAGCAATGTTAGAAACTAGTGTCAGGGTGTGAGAACCAACAAAATGAAGGGGAATAAAAAAACGCAGCTCACTGTGTACTTGAACTAATGTAGGACTGACTGTATTGCACTAGTGATGTCTACTCTTTAAACGACTGACTACAAGGTGTGTTACAACATATTCCTCGTGTCCTCCCTTTTGACGTGGTCGAGTGTCTTGTCGTGGCACTTGCTCTTTTTGTTCTGGTGAGTTTTGACATGTTTTGCCAAGTGGTCACTCCTCATGAACCTCTTGCAGCAGTCCGGGCAAACAAAGCGCTTCTCGCCCGTGTGAGTCCTCAGGTGTCTCTGCAGCTCGTCCGACCTGGTGAAACTCTTGCCACAGAACAGCCAGTTGCACACAAACGGCCGCTCCCCAGAGTGCCACCTCAGGTGCGCCTTGAGGTGAGAAGTTTTCCCGTAAACTTTCCCGCAGCCCGGTATGTGACAAATGTGCTGCTTCTTCTTGCCGGGCTCGTCGCTGGACGTGGAGGACTGGCAGTTCGGACACCTGCACCTCCTGCACCGCCGCGCGGTCGCGAGAGGGGACTTGGTGTGCAGCAGAGCCGCGATCTGCGTCTGGTACTGCGCGAAGTCCGTGTGCCCCAGAACCAAGCCCCTCTGCAGCTGGAAGCGGTGGTGACCGAGGGAGGACGTGTGGCTGACGTGGTTCCCCTGCTGGAGGCTCCACCACGGAATATCCTCCCCGGGGTTTGGGGACAACTGTCTCTGCTGCTGGTGCACAAGGCCGGAGGGTCCCGTGACAAAACTTGGCATGGCGGGCGGGATGGGAGTTGGAGCCGCGTAACTGACAGCGGGGACATAGGTGGGAGGGCAGGTGGACTGCAGGGACTGCATGGAGCAAGGTAACATCTTCACGGGGGAGAAGTCATAGGGGTACGATGGGTCCGCCGGAGGGGTGAGGGGCAGTTCGTGGTGCGAGCTGAAGGAGCTCTGGATGTGCGCGGACAGCTGGGGCTTGGATGATAGTCCGAAAGTGGAGTTGCTCGCCAGGCTGCTCTGAGGGGTCCCCTCGTTAGTCCACGGGTGAAACAACCGAGAAGGGGATCCCAGAGTCGGGTCGTAGGGAACCTGGAGGAAGTCTGTCGGGTTGGATCCGTGGTGGTGCCCGATCCGGTTACAAGTGGCAGCGAGGAGAGCCAGCGGGGAGTGCTTACAGTTCTCTGGAGAGGAGTTTGGAGTGCGATCCTGGAGAGCCAGAAACACATTTTCTACATTACAATCATGATACACACACAAATGATTTGCCACCGAACAAACGATGAAATGATTTTTTTTTTGTCTGAACAGTATTACATTTCGGGACGTCGATGACATAAAAGTTACGTTGCAGCAGAAGTCATTAACGCGCAAAAAAAAAACAAATTAGCGATAGTAATTAAGTTATATGGCGCCGGACTATCAAGAGAACACGACTTTTATATAGTCGTAAAAAAAAAGAAAAAGAAAACTCACGTAAATCAACTCGGGCTGAGAGACTTTTACAAGTTATCAAAAGTCGTCAAAAGTGAGGAAGAAAACTTGCTGCACAAACCTGGAGAAAAGCTTGGAGTGTCTCATTCCGCAGTACAGCCACTGCTGCCATGGTAAGACGTCCTCCTCCCTTCTCGACTGGGGGAAAAAAACACGCAAAACAAATAAAAATAAAAAGCGCTTAATTCAGATAAATATGTGCATTCGCGGTGAAAATGTGTCGCGTTCGAGCGAGCGAGGTTCCTCCACTCCTTCAGTGCGTCCTCTCTCCCAGATATCCTCGGTCTATCTGAAGAGTGAGGGATCACTTCTTAGAATTTGATAAGGACTTTGGTGGGCCGCCAGCCAGTCAGAAATAAGATTTATTACTTTGAAGTTTGCCGCTGCCCAATCATCAAAGAATAGCGGCTCTTTGAGAGGGGAAAGCAAATCCTTTGAATCCACAAAGCTCCTATGGTGTGTTTGTTGGTCTGGATAAAGGAGCTGATTATTAGGGGGGATGGGAAGGGAGGAGATAAAGGCGGGACAATTAATGAAGTAATCACTATGTGGGAAATGTATATACACAAATAATTGGATTTTCTTGATCAAAGACCCCCATGCCGCCTGGAGACCCCGGTATTGGATGCTGTAGTCATCTGATCCTCTTTTTGTAATTAAGGATTTGTAGCAGAACCCTATGTGACAATGTGACATTGTTATCTCTGGAGATCTCCAAGAGCGGTGGCTTGCCTTGTTTGATGGGGAGGAAAAAGAGACCGAAATCAAGTGACTCAACACAAAGTTTCTCATCTCTGAAGAATCTGCGTCTCTTTTTTTACATTTTTTTTTTTTCTAATGTGAATTAAAATGTCTTTGTTGCTTGCTTTGAACCCGCAACTGGCATTAAACACTTAATTATGCCCTCTCTGAATTATTTAAATACTTATTTCTCTTTTTCCATTTGTTTTATCAGAACCTTACTCCTGATTTTTTTAATTTTCCTTTTATTTCTCCCTCTCTTTGTTCAGCACCAGATCCTCAGGGGTAAAAAAATAAAATAAAATAAATCCCAGCAGCTAATTCAAATTATAACATGTTACTTTACATGACACAAAAAGGGGGGAAACCTCTGTTTTAAATCAGGTGACAAAAGCAGCACTTCAAATGCTGATGTCTCAATCTAAACTCGCTCTGTCAGTATGTGTGAGGAGGAGGAGGCTCTCATAAGCATCCGAACTGAACTTTAACACAAAGGCTAAACTGCAATGTGATATTTTTCTTTTCTTTTTTTGTTTCAGAACATTTAATGAAGGCAAGAAAAAAAGTATGCAGTTTTCATAAGATAACATCCAAACTTTTTGTGGCAGAGCAGTGGAAATGGAAGTTGTAGTTTTTCTATATCAACTCTCTGATCTTTATCTGGCTTCCCTGCAGAAACAATCACTGTCCTCTCAACTAGTTTGGAGCGGCAGATTTTGAATTAGATCTGTTCCTTTGAAGGGATTAATGTTCCCAGTCCTCTCCCACGGCTTTACACACAGTCATGAGGGAAAGGGGGAGTCCTGCTGGGCTGTACTGGAGCCATGTTAAACTACAGAACTGGCTACAGGAGTGGTGTACTCACACTGTCAACTGATAAAAAACCCCAAAAACTAGTGCAGATTAACCTTGTTTACATCACGTATGGCAGCAGCAGGGCCATGACGTTTGTTGTATAGAGAGCTTATAAAAATATGACGAAAACAGGAAGGTTTGACTCCAGAGCCATGTTTTATTAAATCTGGCGCTTCCAGAGAAAGTGCGTGTGTACTTCTGTAGTAACTTAAGTTTTTATAAGTTACACTTGTGCTTTTTGGAAACCATCTTGTAGGGATCTTATCAAAATGCTTGTGATTTTACAGGATCACAAAATATATGAAGGGACCCTTTATTAACAGTTCATTAACCTTCACTAACAGTTAATAAATCATTTACCAATAAGCATCCAAGAGAAGCAACTTCTGGGTTGCCAAGTTGTGAAAAATCCCCTTTTTATGATGCTTAGCTTCACTTGTAACACAAAAATACTGTCTTTTAATGTTTTTTTATTTCACTGGGGAGATGAATTTCACTTTGAATAACTGAATCTTTCGCAAACTTGGCATCCCAACACTTGTTCTTACTGATCTATAAACGAGTTTTAAAATTCTATTTTCACCTGTTTTGAGATATTTTGTGTTAAAATCCTGTAATCTTTTAAAGTGAATAGATGTACGCTAATAGACAGCAATTTGCGCTTAATAACTAATGGCTTTTATAAATAGTTAATAAATCATTTGCAGATGCTTTATAGATCATTTGGAATCCATTCACAAGTTTTGGGTTGCCAAGTTGTGAAGAATCTCTTTTGCTGATGTCTATCTTCCCCATGGATAACACCACAACACTGTCGTTTGATGTTTTTAATCCCTCAGTGAGATGGATTTCACTTTGGATAACACTTTATTAATTACTTATTGAAATACGGCAGACTTCACGGCTTATTAGAAAGTGAGAAAACCTTAAGAATTCATTTATGTTACTTATTCATTTAATGGTGACATTTCTAAACAAACATACATGATGAACACCAGCCAATCTGGCAACCCAAGACTCATTAATGAATGCCAAATTAGTGTATAAAGCATCTGTAAATGATTTATTAACCATGCACAAAGCCATTAGATACTGTGTGTGAAGTGCACTGTATTAGTGTTCATGTATTCGCTTATAAGGATTGATTGACACAAAACAACTCAAAACAGGTGGAAAGACAATTCATAAAAATGTCTGAACAGTTAATAAATCAGTGAGCAAGCACAAGTTTTGGGTTGCCAGGTTGTGAAAATTCCTTTGCTTAGTGTTTATCCATAACAAAGGAGTCATGAATGTAGGTAAAATATTATTAATAATAATAAACTACATCCAGGTTTCTCACTTCCAACTATGCTGCAATGTATAATGTCTGCAATAAAGTAGTTAATTTATTGTTTTTACACAAATCTTATTTTAGATAAAACCTTAACCTTGTTATTATCAATGGTTCATAATTGGTTTATAAAGCACCTGTTGATGATTTCTTAAAACATTTATAAAGCTGTTAGTTACTACTTATAAACAATTCATGACGGATGCCTCAGTAGAAAACGATACCACGATATTTTTACAGTGACATTTGCATTATTTGAGTACATTCATTCCCTATGTTGAATTAAAAGACTGTGACACAGCGCGGCTCAAAACAGTTGAAATGGCTGAATGCTGTAAACTCAGGTAACCAGCTGTACTGACCAGCTCAGACATCACAGCAGTACACATCTTTACAGTCTGCTTCAAAATTTGTGCAGAGAAGTGCTGTCACTTGATTTTTTGCCTTCAGGTTTAAATGTCAGATAAATGTCAAATGTTGTAATCTGCTCTCTCATGTCAAACCAGACTACTGTAAAAGTAAAGGGAGAATCCACCTAAAAACGGAATTAAAATTTTTCCACCATCCCGAGTGGCAGCAGCAGCAGCAGCAGCAGCAGCACAGATTTGTAGACATTAAAGCAGCAGAAATTAATTCTGGTTTAAGGTGGATTTCACTTAAATCTGCTTTACATGTGAGCTGTCATGCTATGCAAAGGAAAATTACAGCCATATATGACAACCACATGAATTTTGCGAACCATCAGCATTACCAAATTATTGATATCTTTCTTTGAGATACTTGCTTCAGCCCTAAAAGCAAGTTCTTACATTTTAATGCATCTCAATGGGACTCCAGCTGAGGGATGGATTTGGCTGAGCAGGACTTTGATATAGTTTGTAAGAAATTCATGACTGTGTGCTCGACACAATGTCCAGTCCCCGAGGTAATTTACTTGCTCCAAACCTTTGCCGTCTCATGGCCATGCCTCAAGTTTTACAGGGTCACCTCAGCAGTGGTTTGGCTAAAAGAATTTTTTCCTGTGGCATTTGATGGGAAAATTAAGTTGGAGGAACCCCCACTGCAGTAGTTTTCTGCCTGTACACTCAAAGATGTGAACATGGAAGCAGCCTGCACCATCTGAGTATTTCATTTGGTACTTTACAACATACAGCAGAGAGTCAATTAACAAGAGGTGAGACATGTATGAAGCTGTATTTAGGCGTCAACTGGTATTATTGCAACTGTGGAGGCAGTTATATGTTCACAGCATTTGAGTCCAAGACAAATTTACCTACAGAGGTAATTAAAATATCGCATATCGTATTGTATCGCATCGTATCGTATCGTATCGTATCGTATCGTATCGCATCATATCTTACTGTACTGTTTTGTATCATATCATAAAGTACTGCACTGTACTGTACTGTATCGTACCTTATCTAAAAGGTTGGAAACTGAAGCAGGTCTTTTCAAGATATGTTAAATTTGGATCGTTCAATTTGAATTTTATGACTTTAAAACTGAATGAAACATTTTCTAAAAGTTCAACAGGTGACAAACAGATGCTTGGATTCCTAAAACTGGCTCATTAATTTCATATTGGCCTTTTTGTAACTTGTAGACTTAACTTTTACGTTATCATTCTACTGTGAATTAAGTCCCAAAAAGACACAACATTTTTATAACATGTTGCTAAGATCATTTCAATTAAAACAACAACAGATATAACAGAAATCTATACTAAAATGTATCAAAGTATGTTCCCTTGGCAGTCACCATATTGTGGTGGGTAAATCTGCTTTTCTTGCAAAGGGCTGTCATGATATCAGGTTTTCATTACATGATTAGCGTAGCTAAAGAATTCACAGTGATGATATTACTGGGATGCCAATTGAATTTTTTGGGAAAAAACTAAAATAAAAGTTCAAATTCATCTGTAACTTTGTGTTTTGGCAGATTTTCGTCAAACCAGCTACAAGGTGTATAACCCCCACCTACTGTGAGAACAGAGTGAGATGTAATTTGTACAATATTATCTTGTGTGTTAACATGATGATTGCTATCGTCAGTATTGACATATCGCGACACCCCTAGTTTTGCCTAATATGTGAAAAGGATTGCAATTTACAACTGAATGTGAGGAAAAAAATGCACCAGTAGTCAAAGATCAGCAGTTTAAACACGTTTATTTGCCTCATATAAAACTGCAGTTTGCTATAAATAAATAAAAATGTACAACAGACATGACGTGTGTCGCTGAGTTTATTTTGGTTCCCGTCCAGTTCAGGTTGAAGAAGGCAATCTGCGGAAGAGAGACAAGAACTGCATCAATCAACATAACGCAGCACATTTAAAATGCTTCAGTTTTCACTTTATATCATTTTCAACTTGTTGTATTGACGTCATTGGATCTGAGAAAGTAGAGATGCATGTGATCTTGACATTTTGAGCAAGCTGACAGAGAGAACGGAGGATCTGACAGAGACAGGGGGCAATGCCACAACACAAACCCTTTTTAACTTTCCATATTCTCCGGACAGTTGGAGAGAAAACAGGTTCCACATCTGTCTCATACGAGAGATATCAGAGATGGGGATGAGGGTGGGGGAGCATGGGGGAGGTGGTGCATGTGTGAGAGTGAGAGTTGGAGTGTGTGGGATAGAGAAAGAGAGAGAGAGAGAGGGTAGATGGGGGGGGGG
>OMLP01003316.1:8553-29987 GCA_900302685.1 Spondyliosoma cantharus | reverse complement strand
TAGTTTGTTTCGCTCTGGGTACCTTTGTGAGAACATTGTTTTCACAGGAAGATTCAAGATTCAAGAAAACGTTATCGTCTATCACATAGTGACAGAAAATTACACTCGGTTAGTGCTCAGACAACATGAAAAAAACATTCACTCCCATGAGACTCACATAAACAACAGTTCCATAAATGGAATAAGTGGGTTCAGACAAAGGACACTGAGGTGAAATGTCCAAAGTGCATCTCCAGAGTCACTGATCAGAGATTCTTCTAAGGTAAACAAAAGATTGTCAGTGCTTTTTGCAGCTTATTCCAATTTTTGAGTGGTTGTAAAAAAAAAAGGCAGCAAATGTTTGACATTTTTTGTGTGAAAAATTCAAAAAACAAACAATAATCAGAATAGGTGGCAGCTCATTTTCTTTAGATCAACTAATTGTTGCAGCTCTTGAATGTTCGATGGAAACAGGATAATGCTTTTTATCAGTCAACCATGTTATAGTGGGTTAATCCACTCTGAGGTTTGCATTGAAAGATGTAACTGTCATTGTGTTTGACTACCTGTTGCATAATAAATCCTGCTATACACACCTCATCATGGGTTATCTCTTACGTCTCTGTTTGCCAGCTGTCCACTAGCATCTCAGAGACATACTGTACATGATTTATTACAGGCTCACTGTTACCCCCATTGTAAACTGCTTTGCTTAGGACTTGGGACATGCACCAAAGCTGTCAGCAGACAGCAGGAGCTGCAGAAGAGAAGTATTAATAAACTGTTGTACTTGAATTTGCATCAATTCAATGTGATCAATTTGGAGCAAGCCATGTGACGGCAGCCTCAACAGGTCTGGTGAGACGTTGAGGGAATATTCTCTGCAGTGTTTCAGAAGATTGTTAACTATATCATAGAACACAAGCAGTGGCATACCTTTGACACAGCCTCATCAAAGGCAATGCTTCTGTTTGGGTTTAGCATAATTTGCAGTTTACAGGGCTCCACTTTGATTATAGTAATTTTTTTCTAAATGGCAGTTCTTGGTTGCACACCAGTTGTTTATTACTGCCCGTGATATGCCTCATGTTTACATCCTCTATTTCCTGTTATTCTCTTATGCTCTTTTTTGTCCTCTCTTGTGTCTGTGATATTTTCATCTTTGGAGTCAGTCTTCTGATGGATTATATCCCCGTTATGGGCTCATACACAACTGACTGTAAAGTATCTGTTCCTCTGTCTCCAGGTGAATCATGAGCAGCAGCTACAGCGTCTCCCTGGCTGGCCCTGCCCCCTGGGGCTTCAGACTGCAAGGAGGGAAGGACTTCTGCCTGCCCCTCACCATCTCACGGGTTAGTGACACACACATGCACACCACTTATGTACCCTTTGCTTCATGACAATCACCTCTGAGGAATGCTGCTCATGCTCACTATGCCATTTGCCAGTAGTCAGTGATGAAAGTGCGTGTGCTATTCATCTCCTGTGTGACACTCATTGCTGGATTTAGACACCCTCTCGGAACAGTTCACGACCTCTGTCACTCAGGCTCCCGTCAAGGCTATGACTATTGTCATAATAATGTTACATAACTGAACCGTAACCGCTACATCCGCCAGTTTAGAAAACACTCTCTTAAATTTCTCTGATGGCCTTTGGGGATGTATTCGGAGCATTAAGCTGATAGCTGTTAACGCCTGCTGTCATGTTGGTCGTTCAGATGAGGGATAGTGCTAAGTGTCCTGGCCTTTCTGCCTGGCATTTGTCCCATTGCGAGGCACAGGAGACTACGTGCACTGGATCTGCATTGGAAGAATCAGAACCTGTCCTTAAATGGCCCATCTGACTGAAACTCTAGGCAGCCACAGTGGTTCTGTAATAACTATTTGGGACACATAAAGTCAAACTGGGATTTGGCTGTAACTGACCAGGTTCTGTTGAGACCTCAACTGGGAGAAGCAAGGATTGAAAAACAAGGCTGTTTATGAGACTGGTCCAGCCTCAGCCTATACATAGTCACACTGTTTATGTTGGTGCTTCTGTGATGGTTGCACAAATTAAAATAAGTCTGCAGTGCAACTAACTGTTGGTCTGTCAAGTAGCAGTCTTTTTCGACCCTGAGGCATCTGAAATGTCTCAATTATACTAACATAACTTCTTGTCAAACAGGATTAAAGTGTGCTTCCTGTTATGTAATTGTAATCTCGGTGTCATGACCAAGGTCAGTGACTCTGTTTATTTGTTGGTGGCCTGATCAGTTACAGAATTTTGAAAGTTGTGTATAGGGAGAAGAAGTAAAATATAGCAGTCTGTGTTAGGACATAGTAACCCTATAAGAGTATGAGAAGGCCGGCATATCTGCTCAGACTATTTTTATGACACTATGTCACTATGATAATAGTGGAATGCAGGACAATGTTTTCATAGTGGCATGTAGCTGTCTGTAGACATGTTGACACCATATCTCAAAAACAATACATGAATGAAGCACCACAACACTTGTCACCTGATTAGATATTGGAGACCCTTCATACATTAGAAAACATAAAAATGGAAAAAGCATTTTCAAAAAGGAAGAGAGCAAAAATCAGCATGCAATTGCCATTGGCCTCTGTTGCCATTTCTAATTTGGTTAGCCAACGAATAAACACAAGACCAACACCTGCCCAATTAACCCTTCATTTTTATCCACTCAAAGCGGTTTCACTTTGAATTCTTCAGGGCCTAATTTCATCTCACTTTCTTTGTGTACATTGTGAGATCAGAGTTTTCATTACTATCTCAGGATATAAACCATGGATCTTGATGAGGCGTACGCGTCAGGCGTATTTAGGTGTCCGGTGTCTGTGAGTGTATAATTTGACTGAGCTCCTAGATCAGGTGGTTAAGAATTTAGAGTAAAACAGGGCTATCATGTTTTATATTGGATTGGGCTTGATTGAATTAAAGGGGACTGTTGGGCCTTGGTGGATATCTGCATTCTACTGAGTGCCATTCAAGTCACACATTGATTTTTTAACATTGAGACTTGAATATGTACTTATCTTCACAATGATTTTTCAGTAGATATGGTGCAATAAGCACACTGTATAAGACTCACAGTACAGATGAAAAGCAGATGTGCACCTGACATGTTCTGATGTAATTTACTAGAGAGTTTAAAATAAAATGAAACAGGTGAGTTTGGAAAGGTGTCAAAAACGCCCAACAGAAGCCTTGAATCTGTTAAAATCCCAAGTGCATGTAATGTGGTAGTTTTTTGATCACTACTCCATGCACCATAAAGTGTTGAATACCTCCTGTGTCCACCAGCAGTCCTGTGTTGAGTCATCGGTGGTCTGGACAAAGCCACAGACCTGCTGAGCCAAGCAACATGACTCTCGCAGCTTTTCATTCCATCACATTATTGGTTAGTGTCATTCCTGTGACATGTTTTCATCCCAGCGCATGACCAGTGAAAGGCAACATGAATGGCTCAGATTTCTTGCTATTCTCCAGGTGCCAGGGATAGTTGTCCCTTTTGTCTGTTTATCTTCCAAATCCTAAAGTCACTTGCAGTCAAGATACAGTCAAAATAAAGCATGCTGGACATGTGCTTTCTATATTGCAGTAATCAATTTTTATATATGTTTCTTAAATCTGAAAGAAGTCATAATTGTCAGTACTCCATCTAAAGGCTGATTTATGGTTATGTTGTATGCTTCGCAATTGGCCTACACTGTAGTGAGCATTTCTGGTTTGTCTGTGTCACTGGCGGTGGTGAGCAACACTTTCCCCTTTAAACACACCGACCTCTTCAGCTCGCAGCTGTGTGTCTAGCTTAGGCAGAATCGACAGGCCGAACTTGAACATTACCACCGAGCTTCAGACATCCAGCAGGGCAGCTCTTTCCAGCCCACAGACACAAAGAGCAATTCCGGAGGAGAAGTACAGTATATGGCATAGGTTACGACGCAGTTTCTGGCATAGGTTATGGCATAGGCCATACACCCAGGTGTAGAGATAATGCAGAAGCATAAATCAAGTTTAATTGGTGTGTCTCTAAAGTAAGCTAAAGGAGTAGCTGCATTTACAAAGTAAGAAGTACAAACATAGAAGAAACATACATGGAAACATCTGACAACAGTTAACCATTACCATACCTCAATTCCTTCATCAGATGAGTGAAAATCACATCAACCACAGGCCTATTTCAAGGTTCATTAGAGACCCACAATGCTAAATAGACAGACCTTGCAGCAAAGAATGGGCTTCTATTGCTAAAACATTAAAGCTTATATTTGTTTAGCTTAGATGGATGCGATTATGGTGGACTAATGATGTAATGACTTACCATATGTAACTAATCCAAAGATTACATACAGCACAGTTCAGTATATAAGGCTGGTGGCTTACAAGTCAACCACAGCCTGTAATCCTGAGGCCCTTTTTAGGAAAATTAATAACACTAAAGCAAAGTATGAGGTGGAGTACTTGCCATAAATAACATGGACTGTGTGATAATGAGTTGTATTTCACATTGGGAGCAGAAATTCTCACAAAATAAAGGTGTTATAAGTCGTCATCACCACCTACTCTGCAATAGAGCTCCTTATTTAGGTCCTTATATATGATAGAGATGAATTAACACCTCTCTTTAATTGCATCGTGTTGTGTGCTACAGGTGTTTATGTGTTGAAAAAGGAAGTGCTTTTAACAATGCAGCTGCATTATTAAAAGCACTTCCTTTTTTGCTAAAAGCGAGACCACCCAGTACCATAAGGATGACTTATAAGGGAAGGGCCCACTTAATGTACATTATGTGTGCGGGTGTCTGTGTTCCTGTTCCCCCAAACTCTTTCCGTCCTCGATGTCTGTGGTTCTTCCAGCTCCTTTTTTAGGCATGTCTTGACAGGCCTCCACATGGGAAAAACTCAAAATTCAATTTTGCATTGCTTATGAAACAGTGAAAAATGTCCGCTTGAAACACTGGAGAACATTTTATATTTTTATACCCAGTAAATTGAGTTTGGTCATAAGTTCAGTGTAATAACATTAATCTAAAAGCGGAACTATGTGAGACAGGTTTATCAGAGCTAAAGCTGAATTAATAACTAACTAACAGTGTGTAAATGTGTTGCTTGGTTACTTTAGGTCAGTTTGGGGTCAGCACACTGAATTTCGTTCTCGCTTTTCCCACTGACCCCTCACTTCCTCCTCTTCCCTTTTGTGTCCTTTTCATTGTTGTTTTAGTGACATGTGAGACATTGAGTAAACATCGTCCAGACTAATTTTAGCTCTGTGTTCGCAGTCGGCTCTGAGCTTTCCAGATTAGTTCTTCTTCAAGCACCACCATTATGCGTTAATATGGTGAAGCCACTTTCACTCTCAAAGAAGAGGAATGTGATGATGTAGCGTATCTGGGCAACCCACATCAACACGAGGGGGTAAATGGTTCTTTGTGCATTTAAGAGAAAGGGATCCAACAGAGCCTGGCAGCCCAGCATTGAGTTAGCTGGTGAATATTATAAGCTTAATTAGAACAATAATCTGCTAAGTATGTGTTTATTATGGAAAATAATAGTATTATTGTGTTGATAATTTAGAAATGTATCATAAACAAAGGAATTCTTTGAGGCAATTAGTGGAGCTAAGTGAACCGAAACCTTCATGATCCATGCTTTGAGGGTTTCCAGCGAGAACCAACAAAACAGCTGGTGCTCATTTTGAAAGTATTGTGCATTTATTTCAGCTCTTTGATCCGACTGTAAACATAGCCTTTACTCACCAGTAATTCTTTTTGCCGAACATGTTATGACTCATTTAATCCAGCATAAAACGTGGAAAATTGGAAAGACCAATCAAAACTACAGTTTAATGTTTTCCTCCAGACACTCTGCAGGATAGTTTAAAAAGTGAAGTAAGACAGGGTTAATGTTGAGTGTACCTGATAGCAAGTGCTGAAGTGCAAGAAATAATATCCCTTCCATTAGAGTAACTGTTTATTTCCCATTCATCATTGATTTACAATTGATACAGAGCGAAGCCTGTGCCTTTTGCAGCTCTTTGGATAAAGTATAACCTGGCCTGCTATGTCTGACATTGAGCCATAACCTTTGGCTCAGCTAAGGTCCAGAAAAAAAATCAAATCAAGCAGTGAAAAACTCCCCTGGCATTTGCGAATATCAGAGACAGATAGCTTGTGGTCTGCGCTGCACAGCTGCCAAACACTTTGTGTGTATTTCTTTATCTGTCTCTAGTATTAAAATCTCTTAGGCATTTTTACGTGGAAAGTGGAATTTAATAGAAACCAGTTATGTTTATCCAGTATTTCACAGCTTCACAAGGCATATTTAATAATCTGTGCAGGGTTCTGAAGATGGCTTCAGGTTCCATATGGGTTTAGTAGAAAACTGTTATCTGCAGTATGTGTTTGATCCCAGTATGATCTCCCTACTGTCTGTCTAGAGTTGTATTGAGGGCATCTGCTTTCAATCTGCCTAATCCTATATGGCAGCACTATAAAGAATAACCAGGCTGTCATTGTGATTTATATCATTCACACTATTTCCTTTGAGTGTGGTGAGAGATTTTTAAAATAAACAATCCACTAAATTAAGAGACAGATCAGACGTCTACACATGATCTGTCTTATTGGCTGCAGGTTGGGCTATAATCTACGATTATAACTGTCTTTTGAGGTTAGTTAGATTAAAGACATGATCACCACTGATAGGCACAGTCAAAACAGCATTGTAAAGTGATTTGCAAAACTCAAATGCAATACAATGCAGTACAGTTACCTCAGTCATTCGACATGTTTCCACACAACACATTTTAGTGGGCATTTTCAAGTATTGCATTTGAACATGTCGAGGTAAACAGCAGATTTCTCGAAGTTTTTTTTATGCATGCTGGAGTTAATGCACTTATTGGGAGATAGAAATACCTTTTCCCCTGACGTAGCGAACATACTTCACTGATGAGCTATTTCAACTCTGAGAGAAGGAGGAGAAGAAGAGGTAGAAGAGGAAGAAGGAGGCAAAGAAGAAGGAGATGAAAAAGGAGAGTGAGGAGATGAAAATGAATTAGGAGAAGAAGATCAGATCCTGGATATTTTCATATCACATGAAAACATGGCTGGTTGTAGTAACAACTGTGACCAATGACAAATGACTTTTTCTACTCTTGTCCATTACAGCCATGCATAGTGTAGCCTGTACCCCCAACCTCTGACTGTGTGTGGCCTGGTTTAGTCACTCCACGCCAGCTGATGGAAATGCACCCAATTCACATTTTATAATTTCTTTCTTTTTTAAACATTTCAAAAGTTCACTGCAAATTCGCATGACAATTATTTGGAAACATGGCTATTGAAAGTAAAAAAACATCTCTGCAGTCATGCAAAATGTGTTCCAGTGGTTCTCTAAGTTATGCTGTTGTGCCTTTGGATGAACCTATGTGTTCATGTCCCAGCTTTGGGCAAGCAGAGAAACTGTATATTATGCTAATGGGACAAGTCTTTTTGTGTCAGCCGACTCATTAATACATTACACAGCCAACTGTAGGTGAAACTTAGCCATCTTTATGCCATTTGGCTGAATCCAAAAAGACCCAGTGTGATCCCTGCAGGAGAGGTAAATGAATCATGGATGGAAGTGGAAACCAGTGCTCGCTCTTGGCTCGATCTCCACCGTGGCTAAAAGCCTTTTCATATCATCAGCCTCAGCGGTGCTAGTCAGCCCGGGCTTGTCTCTGACCTGACTAAAGAGAGCATTCAGTATTCAATGCCGGGTTGGTACTGCTTTGTGTTGTTTTGTTTGGGTCGTCATGGCGATTTGAGTAAGAGCTCGTACGTAGGTCTGCTTGGCATCTCGTGTTTTCCAGAAGCCTGATTGATGTAGTAAGAGACTGGGGTCAAGCCATGACAACCATGGTCTACCTCTGTTCAAGTGGCCTTAATTGCGATGTTTGGCTTGGAGGAAAAAAGTGCACTGGTTATTCAGTCCCATCCAGACTGCTGTACTTCTCATAACTCCTCCTCATTGCTGGTTGAAGAGATTGTGCAAGGTGTTGCAGGTGCGCAAGACTTCTCTCGCCAGTTAACTGTACTTTATGGCTTCTGCTTGTGCTAGCCCAGCAGGTTTCTCTTTGCTGCACTGTCAGATTCATCGCAAAGAGTCTGCAGTTTAAACGATTTCTTTTTGATCAGCTCTACAGGTTGAATTAGTGTAGGAACCACAGTCCTGCTTTGATCAGCTTCAGTTTGAAAGAACATTTTAAAGTCACCAGTCAGCTTCTCAGACAAGCTGAATTCATTTGATAAAAAAAAAAAGAGAGAAAAAATTCCTGGTCTCATAAAACTCACACTGTCACTAATACATGGGAAGTATTAGTCTAAGGCAACTTTATTATTGCACTGTAAAAGTCAAATATGCTTTAGCCTTGTGTGTTTGTGATGACATAATGTTAGACTCAAGTCTTTTCCATATAAGGGCCTCCATCCTAGTCTACCCTACGCAGACATGACATGCATTTCACTGGCCTTCAGTCCCCACCACAAGGCGCTTCCTGTAACATGACTTCTCCGATGTGAAATAACCACAGGCCTCGTCCTTTCTCACTGGAAGTTACAACAGCAGCGAGGATGATTAGTATCCCACTGGTGCCGAAGTGCTGTTTTAAATTTGATGACCTTGTCTTAAATATTTCTGGTTATAATCATGCTACTATAAATAGAAGCAGTGTCTTCTCCCACAGAGAGTTTTGTGTGAAACGCTGCAGCTGTAAATCAGTTGTCAAAACACACAGCATTGATCTGTTAGGTGCATTTGGAGTTTTGGCTGCAGCCATCTCTGGAGAGGAGCTGTATGTCATGGATTTAGTCGCATCTAGTACTTAGCAAAGCCACTTTTCCTCTAAGCAGAATTTCTGTGTTGTTTTCACAATAGATCATATTCACACGACAGCCATTTTCCTCAAAGGTCAAGCTCTGAGTGGGAGGCTAAAATGCTGGGATAATGTTATGCTACAGTGTTCCAGCAGTGTATAAACATGGGGAATCAAATTATAGGTACAAATAGTTATTTCACCACTGCCTGCTTGTTCGGAAACTGAAAAGATGATGGATGAGGAAAATCATGAAGGACATTCAGACATATTTCTATGGCAAAACAACATATTTTAGAGCCCACTAGTCAATGTGAGTGTTCGACCACTTACTAACATTATCATTTGATTATTGTTCATGGGTTTTGCTTTCAGACCTTAATATTTTACAATTAATTTCCATTTCCTCTTGTATCTTGTAACACTATCAAACATGTTAGCGCAGAAGTAACTGAATGCTAACGTTAGCTGTTGTCTAACAGAAGCTAATGCATTATCAAATTTGTTGTTTTACCTTGAAATATGGCCAGATGTCCTTCTAGATTTTCACTATCCATCATCTTTTCAGTTGCTGAACAATTGGCAAGTGGTGAAGTGGTAACAATTTGACAGACTTCCTATGTTCACTGGACTTCCAACCGGGAACACAGTTGTATAGCCTACCCTGATTGTGATGTTGGAAGAAAGTGGCCACCGTGTGGTTATGGTCTATAATGAATCTTGAACCACCCTTTATACTTTGTCATTAATTTATTGCCTTACTGAGTAAACAGCTAAATCTTTAGAACGAACCAGATTTTTTAAATGATTTGCTTTTATGACTGTATTTGATAATGGCTTGATATCAAAAGGATTAAAGACACATGGAAGCAATGGCCTGTTCATTTTTCCAGGCCCCTGCTCCACTTGTGTTTCTAGAATTTGTCTGGTACAAAACCCCTCTAAATTTCTTTTCAGCTCTTTACAATGAAGCAAAGATGAAGTTCTTCTGTAAAGACAAATGTAGCCATGATAAATTAAGGGGCTTTTTAGCTGTTAATGTCATAATATTCAGTGTACCATAGGATTTGACTTTAAGCCCTCAGATACATCCGCCAAGTGTTGTGCAACAATCTGTATTCTGTTAGCTACATTTGTAGGATGCACTTACATGTGTAGTGTGGAACAACTAGTCATTACCAGTAACTGCACAGCAGTAAAATCAGCAGCGTGGAGAGGAGCACAGCAGCGCAGCAGCCACACCATTATGTGGCTGGAATCCCATTCAAGTTCGAAAGGCACTTCATTCATTTTGAAACATCCTTCTCGTCCCAAACTGACACAAAGCCCGAGCTCTGGTGGCCTTTTTTCCTCTCTAAATGAAACTTTTATGTTTAGTGTGAAACTGTCTTGGGTGTCCTTTTTTTATTTGACCTAGCAAGGTTTAAAATAGAAACCAGTGTTTTGCAAATTTTGATTAAGTGCGCAAATGACATGGTATGATGTGGTGGATAGTATTTGGTCAAACATGTTGCTAAAACATCCTGCTCTCTTGAGAGAGCTGAAGCGGCACAGCCAAAGTTCCAGCTCGTTACTTATCTGCTCTCCGTCACGAGTGCTTCAGACCTCTCTTGATTTATATTTATAGACCGTGGATGCCAGGGATTCTTACTGTAACATCTATTTGTTTTGTATCCATGTGAGAAAGGCAGCGTTTGACTGAAAGAAGTTTGAATTCATAAAGCTCTCTCTGTTCTCCGCAGACTGAAGGATTAAACATCGTTAGCCGCATATAAAAAAAACATTTTTCTGAGAATGTTGTAAGTCTTGTCCTGTCTTTCTTCATGTCTTGAAATAGTACATGTTTGACGGATCACCATATATAGAGATGTATACTATTGTCCTTTCTCACATCCCTACAAGGAGAGAAGTTCGGATCTCTCTTTCTCTCGGTCCAGGCACAAACACACAGAGGCATGCTGAGAGGGAGACACGGGAGATGGATTTATTCAGCAATCCTTTCGCAGCCTTTTTTTTTCTGCAGTTGACCTCTGGATTTGTGTAGCGGAGTAGGACAGAGCCAGCAGATGCCAGCAATCTCTGAAAAGTGCCGAAGAGTAATGAGTTGTACATTGAAAGTGAATGAATCAGGACAGACTGCCAGCAGGTGTGTCTCTATGATTGTGTGCCCGGCCGCTGAGTGAGCAAGTGAGTCAGTGGAAGCTGTGTTCATGCGTGCGTAGCAAGCACCCTGCCCCTTTTGTGAGTAACACTTAGCATGTGTCTGCTCTATAGGTCTCCATGAGGTTGGTATGCATACATCAGCCTCAGCTATGCGCTCTTCACTTCCCGCTACTGATCTACTTGATAATGACACGAGGAAAGCTCAGCTCTGGAGAGAGAATGTGGCGGTCACTGCGACTGCCGCTGTCACTTCCTCATTCTTTGTCTGGCTCCCTCCCACCCTCTTGCCCCGTTTTTATTATGAGGGTTAACACAATGGCACATTCTTTATGTCTCATTCGCTCCTTTTTAAAACTGCGGAAGAGTCGAGTTAGAGTTACCTAACCTGAATGCATTCTTTCGCAGTGGGGAGAGGGAGTATCTATTCTCTTTTAAGTTTATCTGTCTAAATCAGGGCTGGTTCGTTTTCTGACATTTAAGTTCCAATTTTATCTTCAACACTCAGCTGAGTTGACAGATAAAATCACTTAACCCTAAACATGCTTCACGCCTTCTTCATTATACTTGTCAGTCTCTCAACACATATTGTAGACCTCACCTGTACATAAGGTGGATGTGTTTTCCATGTTCCTATTTTGCTCAAAGACTTCAAGGAAAATGAGCTCTGTTCCTTCACACCGCCGAGAGATGACGTGATTGTATGATCATAAAAATACCTGCATAAGATAATGAGTACACAGAGTTCTTTGTTGTTCCCATGGCTGCAGCCAACATGGCTGCACAGGTGTGTTACAAGCGCACTGAGTGATTGATGAGGTGTGCACAGCCTTGCGTAATCAATCAATCAACACACCTGGTACAGAGTCATCCCATCGTCATGGTTTTATTGCGCGACTTCCCCTGTGTCAGTGCGAGTCTCAGCATGGTGGAAAGGGAACCATGATCTGATAAAATCTCACCCCTCTCACTTCTCTCTGGCAGACAGGCCAACAGTCAGCATTTTTTTCCAGTTACAGGTATCCCTGTTGGCACTGCTTTGGCTCTGTTGCATGCATCCTTTCTCTCTGTAGTCACCACACCTTTGTCTCACTCAATATCCCACTAACAACACTGTCTCATTGGTTACACACCATGAGTAATAGCCTATCAACACTAAACAATCTGAGTCTGCAAAGTAACTAGTAAATAACTAACAACTGTATGTAGTGGAGCGAAAGAATGAAGTAGCAGAAAGAGGAAACACTCAAGTACCTCAAAATTCTTACGAAAAACAGTACTTGAGTAAATTTAGTTGCATCACTTTTTATTTGCTTTAGAAAATATACAAAAACCCTTTATTCACATATGACAGGTGTTATTTACAATACCTACAGAGTTTGGAATGCAGCAAATAGCTACTCCATGTAACAAAGGCTGAGAATAACAGGAAAAACATTAATTTTGGGATTAGACTGACAACACTGATTCTGGAGGCTGGTGTAGGACAAGAGGTGGAGTGTAAAACATAAATACCATAAAGGATATCCTGCTCCAGAGCCAGCGCCTTTCAGCATTACAATAACAGATAGAGCACACAGCGAAGAAAACCCTAGAGTGGCTTTTGGGCCGTTGAATGTCCTTAACAGACCCAGCAATAGCAATGAATGTGTCCTCCATCAAAAATCTGAGGGGAGAGCAGAAGATTACAATTTACAGACACTCAGGCTGATATTTAGTCTGACAGAGCCTGAGAGGATCAACAGGGGGGAATTGGAGAGACTTAAATTTCCCATTTCCCATGCAGATGTGCAAAGTCATGAGAGTAATGACCAGCACCTGATCCTGTAGTCATCGGACATGCTGCTCTTTCAAAGTACAGCATCCAAATTAAACATTTCAGTTGAAAGATTTTGATAATTTTGCAAATATGTAATGATAATGTTTATAATGCACACACCAATCTGAATGTCAACAAATAGCAGTTTTATATCGACATTCAACCCCACTCGTTTTCCTCTCTTGTGAGTTGTTTCTTCTGTTCCTGTTTTATATTTCCATCTCCCTTAAAACTTTCTGTTCTGACTCTCTAAAGAACTGTCCCTGTGAGCTCTAATCAAAAGCACAAAATTCCCCCTTCAATGATTATCAGTTAGTGAGAGGAGGAGAAGCATTGCGAGACAGAAGAGGCCACATTCTTGTGGGAATGTTTGGGGCTTTTTTTAATCGGCAGATTGTTTTGGTGGCTGTAGATGTTGTGGTGTTGTGAAGAGAATAAGACGCTTATCTTGTCTGAGGAGTTACATAAGACAGGAAACGGAAAGGAGTGTACAATACTTGTTGATTACAAGACGTTAATCAACAGCATATGCTTACGCCACATTTTCTCCTATTCTCTTATTCATTTCAAAGTGCAATCTTGATTACTCTTCTTTGTTTGGTGCAGATGCATCCATTGCGAGCTTCTTTTATAAATTTGTTGTTGTTATGTGTGTGTGTTTCTTTGCAGCTCACGGATGGAGGCAAGGCAGCCAGAGCCAAGATGAGTGTTGGAGACATCATTCTGTCCATTAACGGCATTTCCACGGACGGCATGAATCATCTAGAGGCCCAAAACAAGATTAAGGCCTGCACAGGCCAGCTCAGCCTCAATCTACAGAGGTAACATGCACATACATACATGGACACATATTCTAAAACATAATCTATGGATTTCCTTAGCTCCACAATAGAATGTATACTTTGTTGTTTTAGCCTTCCGGTTTGTAATTTAGCCTGTTTAAAGAATTTGTAACCAGATGTAGTTGAAGCTGCTTTTCACAGGATAGTGAACAGACACACAAAATGACCTTTAATCGTCATCGCTCGATTGCCATATTTGGTTTATTTGTGCTGTATTCAATTTGCCTTTTCAGTATTTGAAACAGATGAGCTCCTGTTATGCTCATTAAAAAGTGTTCAGTGTTTCTGCCCCTGAGGTCCTGTGTGGACTTTGGAGCGTTAAAAAGACTCGATTATGTTTCTTGCTCAATAGCATCGTTTTTTGTGTCCTACCGCCTGCATTATAATTAGTATAGATTGGCTATCGTGATATTGGATTTATGATGATTCTGAAATGTGCAATGTGTAAGTTTAAAACATTCAAAAATAACTAACCTTATCAACAGAATGTGGAAAAAACAACAGCTTTGATGTCATAAACGTTTATGTATGACGTTGCAGAGATGCTCACCACCTTGCCCTGGCCCATTCTGTCTTGTCTCCTAGCTCTTTTAGTCTAATAAATAAACATACATCTAAATTAGGTTTTATTACAGATAAGCTCTTAATTAATGGTCTCCAACTGCCCTCCATCACTGTTTAGTGTATAGTGTATTTCAAAGAATCTGGCGAAGTCTTCAGATGAGTTTTGGTTTGAACATGCTGAGTTCAACGAGTGCTCCTCTGCTTCTTCCATTAGAAAAAGGAAGACACTGGTGTTCTGGGGCCCGTGAGTACATTAAAGCTATAGCGATACATTGAGGGCACTTTAAATGAAAGCCCTGTGTTCCTTTTAAACAGGCTTCGAAGAAAAGAAAGCAGGAATTCAACCGAGGTCCACCAAAGCGTTTCAGTCCAAACAACTTTTATAGTCCATCAAGGCCAAAGCTTCACTTATAGGAACACCTTGAATTGGTTTTGTAATAAAAAAAAATAGCTCAAAGTTAACACCAGTTTTCACAGGCATGCAGTATTTTTACCTTGAAGTAGATGAATTAAAATGAGTGATCCCTTCTGATGATTTCATTTGCCAAACACTGTACATTTTTCTGCAGCCAGGCGTAAAGAAGAGTAGCTTTGGTGTTTGACGCAGACAAATGGAGGCAAAGCACGCACACTTCCCAAGCTGTAAAACATGTTGACAGAAAAACTCAAAGCCTGGTTTGCATGTCCTGTCATTCCATCACCACATCAAAGCCGAAAGGAGCCTCTGTGCTTTAATCGTGGGAAAATAGTCCTAAAATAGCCCTGTCGCCACATCTGCATGTAATCTTCTGTGGGTAATTGATGTACAATGAAACATCAAACATCCTGGCCTCACAGTACATGTAAACTACAACTGAAATCACCCACTAAACAACAAAGGTTTCCTCGTTACAAATGATTTAAAATTGTTGTTTGCTCCATTTATGGCTGCAGTTTTAGAAGATGGTTTTGGTGGTAGATCAAAAAAATCAATATTCCAGTGCACACCAGGATAAGATTGACACCATTTTATCAGTTAGTTAGTTGATTAGTTAGATCAAAAACAAAGAGAAGCAAACTAAGTGTTTCACATGCAGCTTTGTCAGAACTAAGCCTTCTAATGAGCCTAGAGCACTTAAGTAAGGTTGTGATGTCACAACTATACGGTCACCGCCCTCAACCCGGCCCCAAGCACAGCCATGGTTGCAAAAATTCTGGCAGAGCTGATGCAAAAATATGGTGGGTTGGTGCCTGCTCAGGTCTGTGACAGTTGACCAATCAGAGCAGACTGGGCTTTTCGGGAAGGGGGCATATAGAGACAGGTACTAAAAGGGAGTGTTCAGACAGAGGGTGAATAGAGGTGCTGCAGGAATAGACACTTGTGTTTTTTGAACATTAAAACATGTAAACATTTTCTAGAAAAAAAAATATGCGTAAAAATCTGTTTTGAAAAATGGGTGATTTTTACTTGGAACTTGCAAAATTAAGTACACTATATCAAAGTACTTGCTTGGTGCTTGGTGTTATTTACTATATATAGCAATATAACAACACTATTTTACTAGAAGAATTCTCCGTGACATGCACCACTTTGTACACCCATGTTCTCACAGTTGACTAATGGTTTTGATGATCACTGATAAGACTCTCAGGGTCATAAAAACATTCCAAGAGTGCCAAGAGATGATTAATGTGACTACAGTTTCGCACCATTACATCACTTTGTCATAGCTCACATTCTCTTGCCGCTTCCGTAAAAAGACAAACTTACATAATGCAGGTGTGTAAAAATGACAGCGCCCTACTTTTATTCATAAGCCTGTTTATCTAAAATGTTCCACATGATTGAGCTCAGCTGTGTGCACTGATTGTAACTTCCAAAGGCTGGACGTGCTTTAATCAAACTGGAATCACAAATTAAATTACACTGAATGCAAAACTGGAAAGTTGAAAGAGATAACACCTACAGTTGTACATTAACTTCATAAAATAGAAGTGGTTTTGAATCTTACACACTGTCACTTGTTATGTTTCCAGTTTACATAAATGTTGTATCATTAAAAGAATCCAGTTAACATGATTTAAGTATTGCATCTCATACATTGTTTCTGAATATTGTTTAGCCAAAAAGGCACTCGCAGTTATTTGATGCCAATATGTTTATTTCCGTGTTGCTTGGTGAGGGGAAACTTGTTTTCACCAGGGAGGAAATGGACTCTGGGTTTCAAAGCACTCTCCTCATCCTGTCGCTCCACCATACAGTAAATCATAACAGAACTGTCAGGATGAGTTTGAGTGAGCAAAGAGCTGTTATGTGTTGTGTGACAGAGGGAGAAACCAGGTTTCCCTTTCCAAGACTGTGGTCTCAGGAAAAGATGTCAAAACAGTGTGACAGCACGCACTTTCTTCAGCTAATATAGTAGTTTTCCGATCCTGCATCCTTTTGATTTGTGCTTGCAGTTGATGTGACCAGCATTAATCAGTGAATTTTATGGGAACTTTTTGTTCCACTATCACGCAATCTTGTTGCCGTGCAGTTACACCAGGCGGCTGTGGGAAGTATCCTTAGGAAAGTATGATAATTGGTGTTTATTTATTGTCATTGAAATATGCAGCACAGCGCAATGAAACACCACTCCCCAGAGGTTGTGGCTGGCTGCACCTGGTCCCAAAACCTCAAAGATAATACAGATCAGCACCACTAGCTCTTTGCCATCCAACCACTTTCTGATGTTTTACACAAAAATGAGCTTGTGTGAGCTCCCACAGTGCTTTAGATTCCGGGTGTTTTCCACTTTGTGTGCGGATTTGTGCTCATAGTTTCTCTGGTGGAATGGGATGGTGTAAAGCTTTTGGAAGGTTTTCACAACAACAGTAGAAATGCACTTTCAATATATCCTATTGCTCTTGCTTCCCTCTGCCTCTCTTGACAGAACAAACTCCTTTCATCAGACTTTACATTTGATTTACCAAAACGGCATTCTTGTTTTAAATATACTCAGACTGTCCCTCACACAGTCGGCAAGTGTCAGTGTGTGTGATGCATATGTTTTGCCTAAAGGCCACTTACTGTAGCTAAACACAAGTGAGCTAGGTGGGTTCAATCTACAGATATTCTCCTACATGGCTGCTTACATCCAACAAGCTTTATGGAATGGTTGTAACAGGGTGAAGCAGAGGACAATCCATTACAATCCAGAGCCCCCGCTGACTCCTGGCTGCCTCAACCAGATGTGGTGTGGTGGTCAGAAGAAAAGGATGGGGGCTTGTTATTGCATCGCCTGGACCTGCATTAGAACAGATACATTAACTAGATTGGCAGTTTATTCTTTTGTGGTTGCTGTATCCAGAGATCCGACCTCAAGGAGAACTTCTTTATTTCCCAACTCGCTTTATTCATCTATCTGGACTCTGTGTGGGTTGGATTGCTAAATTCAATTAAATGCAACTATCTTTTGTTTAGCTCTGTGGTTTACTTTTATTCCGCCATTTGTTTGCCAAGTGAACATGCACTACGATGCATGTGACTGCTGATACGGAGAAGTACACAGGGTTCTTGCTTGGCACGTGTGCGGAGACATCAGACACGGGCAATAACCGTGTTAGTGATGTGCAGAGGCAACTGACAGCAGCAGCAGGCTGTCCAGTTCCATGTTGAGAAGCTTTAACACCAAAAATAGCAGTCATGTCTCTGTCATTGATTCCACTGTCAAGAGTTTTAAAGCAGAGATATTATTCTCATTTTCAGGTTCATCATTTTATTTATGGTTACTACTACAATAGGTTTACGGGCTTTAATACTCAACAAACACATCAGTTTACTTATTTCTGTCACCCTCTGTCTGAAACGCTCTGTTTTAGCTCCTGTCTCTTTAAGGCCCCCCCCCCCCTCCTGAATACCCAGTCTGCTCTGATTGGTCAGCTCCCACATGCCTGACCCAGCACTGCTAACAACAACAAAGCAGCTGTGCTAAATTAATTTTTATTGACGCTAGGGATTAATTATGCAATTCTGTAACTCTCTGACAAAGTGTGACGTCACAAAGTCGCGGAATTAAAGGCAAGACTACTGACGGGGCGTTTCAGGAGCAGTGTTTTCTGTCGGAAAGATGAGCTTCTGTTGATATGGACCTAACTTTTAAGATCTTTTACATGCACAAGAACAAAATATAAAACACTAAAGGAAAATAAAAAAAACCTAATGCTGTCTTTGTGTGCTCTTCTCGAAAGCAAAAAAAAAAATCCCTCTTCCAAGATTCTCATTCTTGGTGAAATATGAGGGAGCACTGAGAAGAGGCAGGAGAGGCCATGTGCCAGATACAAGCTGTGAGTTTTGCCACTGAACGAGTTAGGCTGCCTACACAGAAAAACAGAAATGCAGAAAGGTTTTTTTTCTACACCCTCCAATTTCACATCCCTCTGTTGGAGTTTTTTGTTTTGCTTTCCTATATTTTTTTTCTCCTTGTTTCCCTTTTTCTCTGTGCGTCAGTTCTAATTTTCATGCAGCGGTAAATCTGAGAAAACAGATCAGACTTGCCACGTCCCCCACAGAGTTTAAACATTATCACTCGAGTTAAACTTAAGAGGGCAGATCTTTGTTCAGCAAAAGGTCATGGAATAATGTCATGTGTGACTTCTTTTCATTTCAATAATATCTGTATCAAGTCCCAACTCCCAGACTACTTTAATTCAAAGAGGCTAAACTAAACAATGTCTTGAGAATAAAGCAAAAGACAGATGTGAGGAGTTAGAGGGTTATCACGGAAGATCAGTGAAGATATTTCTTTGGAACTTTTCCAGAAGTTTTCTGCTCCAGAAACTGCGTGTGAAAGTGAAGTGAAGAAAAAAAAAAAAAAGAAGCGGAGAAAATGAAAAGCTATCGTTACTTGAGGAGTTTTCCCTCCATGTTAAAAGATGGATATGTGAGTCTGGGCTGTTAAGACGCGTTTGTGTGTGTGGTGAGAAAGTCGTGTCTATTAGCCTTTCCATCATTCAGTCAAATGCCGTTTGCCAGACTGTTTCTCTTGGCCCTCACAGAGACACTGGCATGGTGGAAATGCGTCAGTCTGCTTTGCCCTCAGGCTTATTCCTCCACTGAATCTCCTCATTCTCTTATTCTGTGTGTGTGACAGAGTGAGTGCTCAAACAAGTCTCTGTTGACGAAACCGCGCTTTTATTTTTTCTCTTTTTGCCATCAAAAAAATCTGTTTATTTATATCTCGAACTTATTTATCAGCTGTTTTTTATGTAAATGGTAAATAGATTTGGTCCTTAAATAAATCTTGTAGATATTAGCAGCTGTGATTTAATAAAACAAGGCATCCTGATTAGATTAGGAGGAATCAATTGAAGGTTGTCGTAGGCTGAGCAAAGCCATGACTG
Source organism: Spondyliosoma cantharus (assembly GCA_900302685.1). NCBI lineage: Eukaryota > Metazoa > Chordata > Actinopteri > Spariformes > Sparidae > Spondyliosoma > Spondyliosoma cantharus. Next base: position 10,394 of record OMLP01003316.1, on the reverse strand, counting down.
CGTGTTCAACAGGGGCAGAATTTCTCTGTATTATGGGCACACACAGTAGTACAAACCGTGGAGACACAAGGAATGCAGTCGGATACACCAGATTAATTGCAAATACACGAGGAAGAAAATGAGGATTTTCTATGGACATGTATACAACACATTCAGAATCTGGGTCTTAATAGGCCCTTTCCACAGCAGGCATTTTGGCTTGTCAGAGCAGGAAAAGCAAAGGTGTGACCAATAACATTAACGATGGCTCTGTGGAACCACGCTGATAGTTGACATAATGCCTTTCATCAGCATGACAAATCCAGTTGTTGTCATGACGCTATGCGGTGACGCCGAGATAAACCACTTGCATGTACACCAGACAGTAAATATGTGCTCACGTGCCCACACACTCGGCCAGTGTTTGTCTCCGTGTCATATCAGAACAAAAAGCAGGTCCATCTGACGAGGCAGGGAGCAGGACAGCACAGAGGGGCTGAGCCGAGCAGATGTTCATAGGACCACCCTAGCAAGTGTTTGTTCAGTTTGCTCTGGGAAAAAGACAGATAGAAAAGTGATCCGCCCTAACGCCTCACTCCGGGCCACTGATGGCAGATACACACTGCCTCATTGTGGACGGGTCCTGTTTGTAATGGAATGTGCCGTTTGATCTTTAGACCTTTAACTGTTTTCCTTGGCAACGCGGATCGCATAAGTAAGTCCAATAATACAAGTACGTCGGAAAATAGGCACACAATGTATTAACTGCTAAGTGGAAAGTGTAAATGCAAGTACGGGCACGGATGACATCAACATCTGGTTGGAGGGTGGGGTTCTTTTAATAACGCAGTGCCAGGCTCAGTTGTTGCGCCACTGCTCAGCCAGAAAGGAAATGCATGAGAGATTATTGACTGTTTTCCTAATATGGCAGAGAAAGGAAGGAGGCCAGTGGACATACTGTAGCTCCTGGTCCGGAACCAGCCCTGCTGACTCACTGTCTGTTTTTTAGTTTTTTATGAGGAATTAGGGAGACACTGTCTGCATGTCCGGTCCAAATATAGGGCACATTGTTAACAAAGGCATCCGTCAGCATTTGAGCGTTAATGCTCAAGCAGTGGAATATTTTGTGACATTGAAGTTGCATATTTAAATACAGAATACATCCATCCATACATACATACAAGTGTCTTTGTTGTTTTAGAAAGTTTTTGCAAATAATCAGAATAAAACAAAAGGAGGGCATGTTGGAAATCTGCCGGTTTCTATCCGGGAGAGAGAGGAGACAAACAGACCACCCTCCCCTCCCATAGGTGATAAAACTGTGGCAGCTGCTTCAATCATAAGTGTAAATCAGGCATGGCACACTTCAGCACCGGTCTGAATGTAGACACACACCCTCAACAGGTTCACACATACTGCTGGTTTTTCATGTTTTACCGCAGCAAAAAAGTTTTGAACATTTCCCACTTTCCAGGCTCTACTTCTTTTTGTTTTCAATGACCCCAAGCGGCAGGAATTACTGTGCTTTTAATGTCCAGAAGTAAAACATTGCTATATTTTTGTCTTCACAGACCTCCCAGTGACCCTAAAGATGGAGTGCCTAAGGTACGTAAAGTACAATATTTACATAAAAACTGTATATAAGATCAAATTGATGCTCCTTTTGTATATAAATATTATCCAAGTTTATTAAAAGTGAGCATGTCTATTGTGCCCTTCTGAGAAATATGTCAGAACACAGATTGGCTTTGCATGCATAACTGACCTAAGATGTCACATGTTACTGCCCCTTTAGAGCTTGTGTGGCACAGACATAACTGTGATTCAGAAACACGGCTTATTTGAGTGAGATTGCTGTGCGG
>OMLP01003309.1:7909-30941 GCA_900302685.1 Spondyliosoma cantharus | reverse complement strand
CACAAGTCGTCCGCAGACCGAGGGAAAAACTTTTCAGTCGTGCGTTTGTCCACTTTTGGCCGCACTTTTGAGTTTCTGAAGCCATCTTTCTGGTTTTTCCAGGTTCGATGGGCCTCCCATGGGTTTTTTTGCTGTGTCATTAATCCTGCCTTTGTCCCTCTCAGACTTATTCAGCTGAAACTTTATATCATCAGTTGATGATGACCTAGTTTCACTTTACTGAGATTTTGTATCAGCGATGAGGGTGTGATTCTTTTGAGGGGATTTGTTTTAATCGGCATGTGAGTTTACATTCGGGACGCACAATATTGGAGTTTGCCGATATGCAATATGCCATCTCAACTTTGCCGATTGCTGATGTTGATACCGATATATGCAGATATTTTTGAGAACATCAAATTTCTCTTGGATTAGAATTAACAAAGTATTATGCCTTCTTTTATTGTGATGGCCCACTGGTAGATGCAGACATACATTTCTTTTCAAAATGTCCAAAAATCACTGGGCAAAATAATTGTTAATTGTTAAATGATTGGTTCATGTTATGCGCACTTTTTGGGGACATTGAGAAGAGAGGGTGTCTCAGACTCACATTGCATCCTGTTATATAAAGTGAAGAGGATACGGCTATAAAATCGTCCCAACTAAGGGAAGTTGCATTTTTTTCTATAGGAGGGTACAACACTCGTGTTACTGACCAAAATGCTGCAGGGCTTAATGCACACAGAACTCACTTTCAGAGAACAGAAATCTGAGAGAGATTCGACGACGTGACATGAGTAAGGAACAAAGAGTCTAGGTCTCTGACGCATGCAGCTTTTCACACTTTAAGTTGGATGTGATCATCTGAAATGCTGTCTTACATAAGAGTGTCTCAGGGAGTTTCTCAGCTAAACAGTCTCGGCCGGCAGAGCTGATTCATCGTTAATTTTTGATTCATCAAAACATAAACCTGCCCAACAAGAATCTTTAACCCTCTTTCTTTTAGAGCACTTACACTTTGCTTGTTCCAACCTTTTGACTGGCTGTGGACACCAAACGGCCACTTCAGCCATTGTTTTCACAGAAATTACTTTTCAGACCTCTCTTCTCTGTGAATTTCCTTTAACTGAAATAACCACAGCGGCGGTGAAATATGCAAATCAGGGGAAAAACGAATACTTAGAAGCAGAAGTGAAATTTAGAGAAGGGCATCTCATAGTGTTCTCCATTGGCTGTTTTCTTTTCAAATTGTCATGTCAACGCCTCATTTGGTCGTCAAGTATTCTGCGGCATGCTTTTTTTTTTTTCAACAACACAAAGTATCAACTAACGTGCACTGTAAATATGTTTGCACTTAAAACAATGACTGAAAAGCTGTGAGGAAAAGACAAAGGAAGAACAGCAGGTAGACGAGAGTGCTCTTCAAACCGTCACTCAGCAACTATACTGTATACCATCTGCCGAAATCCTCCAAATGGGCCAGTTGTGTGTCACTTGAGCTACAGTATAGGATGAAGCGTATTCGCCTTGGATGAATGAAAGCACACGCATGCTTCCATATCCATCTGCCAAAAAACGTGTTGCCTCGCTGAAGGGACCACACTGACCGTTAATCTCCCAGTGCGATTGAACGAGCCAATCCCAAATATTTGAGGGCAACGTCCTGATAATAAAAATGCAAATCTAGATAACCTGGGCTGACAAGTGACAAGACAGTTTTTTCTGCTACACATAATATTATATATTATTCTTTAATCATGGGCCTCATTTTCAGTTTTCAACTGAAAATAGTCCGAGAAGGGAAAGTTGCTCACTTGCTCACGAACGGTACATACTTTTCCGTTTGATAGCTTTGAATCATCCTTCGCTGCGTCCTGTATTGGGACATAACTGCCGCTCATGTTCTAATTTATCCTACACATCCGACACAGTACAGACTGAAATGCAATTATGCAACTGGGATATAGCTGATCTCTTACTCAAGGATACGTGAGCAGCACAGGGCTTTAACCTGGCTCAGTGTGTGAAGGGTGGACACCCCTCTCACTATACCACCCTACCAGACTACACCCCACGATACTGTACATTGAGAGTCTATCGCTTTCATGGTGTGGTCTGTCTGGTAGATTATGGGAACTGCCTGCAGCATATGGAGTGAATGAGGCACATGGGTATAACGTGACCGGCTCGTCGTTGCACACTATGTTCCATGTGTGGATGATTGGTAATCCTTTGGGGCTACTCCCGAGGATATCATACACCTGTTTTACACATGACTCAGGTATTTCTATGTTTTACAGGTTAAGAGGCGATTTATTCTCACGCGTATTTCAACGATCACGTGGAAGTAAACACAAAAAGTCACATCCAAACAGATGAGGAGAGCTTAGGAACCTCGCACACAAAAAAATTACATAATCACAGACCTACACCTCCACCCAGACACAGCGATGCAATGCACACTGGGTTTTTTTTTCGACACCTGTGCTCATCTCGTCTCGTGTACCTTTTGTCATTCTTTCCCTAGACGATCGCCCAGGTGCCTGAGGAAAGCGTTAAACCATTGAATCCCAGGCAACAAGGTGAGCTGTCAGCTGGTTTCATGTTATTTATGAATATCATGTCCCTTCTTTTTCCTCTTGACTAATCTCCTCCTTTGCTATTCCTTTATTTTCCTCATCATCCCAGTAGTTCCACGGCCAGGCCGTCACAGAAAGCCCATGACGGCTCCAAAGACTCAGAAAGAGAAGGCGTCTAAGAGGAGGAGAGTTTTGCTGACTGTCCTGACAGTTGTGGTGTTGCTGGGCATACTGGTCACCGCAGGATACTTCAGTGAGTCACTGGTCTTTGACTGTAAATTTCTTCCTCCAATGACATACGCACACACCGCAAGATGGTATCATGTTTCAATCTGTCACACAAGACAAACATGTTTTGCAAAGGTGGCAAATTCATGGCAGGAATCATCCAAGCGGTCTGCCGCTCTAACCCGCACTGTTCCCTTCTCGTCCAATGTGCCACTCCTTTTCCACACAGTTAAGAAGTTGATTGACAGCAAGTATTTCTTCTGCAAGCGCTCGGTGAGATTCATCCCATTAGACCAAGCCTGTGACGGGAAACCAGACTGTTCTGGAGGAGAGGATGAAGTTACTTGCGTGTCAAGCTTTACGGCCAACACTACCTTTCCAGGTAAAAAATTACAAAAAAAAAAAATGTTTTAAAACACCTGACTCTGTCTGGCTTCCTCACCCCAGATACAAAAACAAAGCATGAAAACTAAAAATGACTCTTCTTTTCTTCCTGTCTGTGCCTGCGCCTTCCAGTGCGCCTCATGACAGCTCGGCAAGTCCTGCAGGTGTACAGTCCTGGCTCGGGCTGGCGGAGTGTGTGTGGTGAGGAGTGGACCCAGCAGCACACGCAGACGGCATGTAAACAGCTGGGATACACAAAGTGAGTTCACAGTGGATGAGCGGGTTGTGATGCAAATTTAATGACTGTGTTATTTGACATTAAGTCTCACGTCGTCTGCCTTCTGTCTTAACAGTAACCCCCTTAGCAGCACAGTCCTTGTGAGCACTTTAATTGCTTCCATGAAGACAGGACCATTCACAGCTGTCAGGCCCGGGACCACTAACACACCAGTACACCAGGCTACCATTGACCGGTGAGGAAGGCGACACATTCTGTCATTGAACAAGGGAAATCAAATGCTTTTAAACTCACTATTTGGGACAGAAGCTTCCTAAGTAAAATCATAAAGCCCTTTCTCATCTTCGCTTAGGACAAGACTTTTTGATATTAAAGAAACACGTGTCCTTACTGCATTTAGGAAAAAAAAATTAGTTGGCTCATAGAGAAACATCTTACCTGAACGAATTTCCTGTCAGGAATCCTAAGTTAGGACAGCACATAGAAGCTAACAACTGATGGTAGCACATTATCTTTAAATTTCCTGTTACTTGAACTAGTTTTGACGAGCACCAGAAGTATCCCCCATAATCATTTCGACAGTAACCTCCCGAGTGACCATCCCAGGAAACTTAAGGATAGCAAGCTAGCTAGCTAGCCAGGACAGAGAAGTGCAATGACACAGCTGTTGTCATGGATACACGCAGTCCCGTTGACATTCTTCAGGGGCCAATCAAACAGAGACTCGTCGCTTCGGGTTGTGTTTGCATCATATACGGTGTAATCAATAGGACAAATGTTAGAAAAATGCAATGTAGCAGTAGTTTGCAGGAAGGTCCTGGGTTCAAGACCCGGCTGGGGCAGGGCCTTTCTGTGTGAAGTGTTCTCTTCGGGTACTCCGGCTTCATCCCACAGCCCAAAGACATGCAAGGGAGGTTAATTGGTCCCTCTAAATTGTCCGTAGGTGTGAACGCAAGAGTGAATGGTTGTTTGTCTCTACATGTCAGCCCTGTGATGACCTGGCGACTTGTCAAGGGTACACCCCGCCGCAATCCCGATGTCAGCATTGTCATTTATAACAGTTTAGGAATTGCTTCTGTAATAGGAAGATAGGAGATTCCCCTCTGAACCAGAAAGTCACCGCTGTGATTAAAAAAGAAAGCAAACACTTCTCCCTTCCCCTGTAAGATTCCAATTTGTTTTTATTTCTGTTTGCTTTCAGCACCCATGTGTCTTTCGAAGTGCTTGTTCTCACAGTTTCTGTTCCTAAAAGGCCCAAATTTCCCACTTTCTCATCCCATATGAAAGTGAACATAACAGGCAGGTGTTTTACTCACACAGGGCAGAACTGAAATAGAGACAAAGTCAAGCACGGTTAGGTCAATATTTCTGTATTTTCTTTCTTGTAGTTTGTGTACTGTGTGGTACATATGTTTCTCTGAATATTTGATGAATGCCTTTTTTTTTTTTCTTTCTTCCAACAGCAGTGTATGCAGATCTGGATCTGTGGTGTCTTTGACCTGCTCAGGTGAGTTTTTATTTTTAGTGCAGCAACAAGACGTCACTGACGTTGTTTACAGTTTTCAACAAGACAGAGTGGGACTCCTAGGTGGTGGGTGAGAGATGACGTGGTTGCGTGACCAGTTTCACAGGCCCGTACATGTCTGTACTAACCAGCGCAACTCTGTCTGAGCATGACAGAGCAGTTCACGTCATTGTTTTTCAATTCTCTAAAGGAGGAAACGAAACTTGTCTAACCTGACCTTTACTGAACAGAAGTTTTTAAAATAGACCACAGGCAGTGATCTTTGGCAATAACAATATACATTTGTTTTTTTCCTTAGATTGCGGAGCGGTGGGCAAAGACGACCGCATTGTCGGGGGCACGGACGCTCTCATCGAGGACTGGCCCTGGCAGGTCAGCCTGCAGCAGGGAGGCCAGCATGTATGTGGAGGCTCCTTGGTGTCGCCACGCTGGGTTGCCACTGCCGCCCATTGCTTCACTGGGTAGGTTCACTAAAGTTCACCTAAAAAAAATTCCTTTGTGGTTATCATAATACATGAACTCATGTCCACACTTCTTCTTTGGGGCCTTGCAGCAGCAAAAAGGAGCTGAGCCGCTGGAGAGTGGTGTCAGGCCGGACATTCATGGGCACGCTGGGAGGCTCCTATGTGGATAGGGTCGTATTGAATGGAGATTACGATGCGGCCGGAAACGACTATGATATCGCACTGATGAGACTCAGCAGCCCGATCTCAGTGGGAGGTGAGAGTTTAATTTAATACTCATAAAGACACAAACAGACAGAAAAACACCGGCCCTCCCTGATTGGTGTGTTTTGTATTAGCTTATTGTTTAAAATTGCCTTGCAGAGACTGTAGGTGAAGTGTAAACCTGAGCAGCCCAAATAAGGGCTACCCATTATTCAGTAGGTTTACCTCTGTTGCCCTCTAGTGGCACAAATGCCAAACAGCAAGCTCTTCACTATAAATTCAGCTAGTTCAATCTCTTGATCTGTGCCTAACGGCCAAAGCTAGGACAAAATCAAATAAACAGAAAGTTAAAATTTTCTACTCCTGCCCCTGTCTTTCAGTGAGCCGCAAGCCGGTTTGTCTACCTCCTAAAGCCTTTGGGCTTCGAGCCGGAGCCAACATGGCTGTGACTGGCTGGGGATACCTCGAGGAAAACGGTGAGAAACACCTACTGTGAGCCACCTTGTGAATAATGACAGACAACTTCTCCGACTTTGTAACTCAAATTTTGTGCCCTTGTGCTTCCTTCAGGTAACGTTTCTCCTTCACTTCAGAAGGCCTCTATCCCTCTGATAGACCAGGCTACGTGTTCCAGCCCCTCGGTGTACGGTAGCTCCATAACCCAAAGGATGATCTGTGCGGGTTTCCTGGAGGGGAAAGTGGATGCTTGCCAGGTAACTGGTTATTGACAATAATATTTGTGCACAACGTGATCCTGTCAGGCAAGAAAAAAGCAGGGAAAACGTGTTCATGTTCGTGACTCACAATGTAACCAAGTTGTTTGCAGCAAAGCAGCAGTCCTTTATTTAAATAAAAACACGGGGCTCTTATACCTTCTTTATTGTCCGTTAACAATTCTAGCAAGCTTACTTGTTAGAGGAAAAACTACTGACTTAATTTTGTTCAGGTTTATTGAGGATTTAGTTCAGTGTACAAACTTCAACTTGGAAAACTTAGCTTGCCTGCGAAGAAGCACAACAGGGTTTTTTAAAAGAAGCACATGAGCAGCACACCGATGATGTCGGAGGGCTGTGATTGGTTGATTGGTTGTTGATTGATACACTACTGGTATTCTCTCTTTGTATTTTTAAAACTGTTACTGTGTTGTTATTAATCCCAGGGGGACAGCGGGGGTCCTCTGGTGCACTTCACCTCCTCTCAATGGCATCTGGTAGGAGTGGTGAGCTGGGGCGTCGGCTGTGCCCGGGAGAGAAGACCAGGCGTCTACTGCAACGTTGAAGAAATGCTCAACTGGATTCGTACAGTCATTGAGGTACCGCATACAGAGAGTGCTAGGCTTGTGTGACAGTAAGGTCCATTAGCTTTATCCTAGAAGTAGTAATTCAACCAATCTACAATACAAAGCCTGCCCTGATCATTTTTAATTTCCCCCCCCTACAGAAAAACCCCTGAGCTCCTCCATCGTGACAAGCAGCCACTACAAGACCGCAGTCCAGCCCATTCCTGCGGACAGTCGGACAGACTGTGAAACTAAAAGAACTCTTTTGTTTCAGTGTGGTTGACAGGAGTTTTGAGAAAGAAGTAGAGAAACGGGGAAGTTGAAGATCGATCTCGGCAGCAATGCAGATGAACTGTTAAACACAGCCTTTTGCAAAACACTGCACAACACACTCCGCTCACACTAACTTATTTCCAGTGTGGTTTGTGTCATTTCAGGTTCTGTTCTCAGGGTACAAGTACATTAATGTTTTATGTTGCTGGTCAGTCTGGGACGTTTTGTTTTTTTTGTTTTTTTTGCTTTTTATAGTGTTTTAATTTGACGGACCGAATTCATTGATCCATGCCTTCTTGATATCAGATGAACATAGAATATTTGATCACTACCATTGATATAAATAGTGTACAAACTGTTTTATATTTGTTTTACTGTGAAGACCATGTTGTACTTGATTACTATGTGCTTGGATTTTTGGTGTGCAATGATATAAGAGGGTTCATATGGTGACGAAAGGTAAAGGTAGACCTGTGCTATGCTAAAGCCAGCAGAGGTCAGTGTGAAGCCTCAGGTTAATATCGCCAATATCGAAAAAACGTGAAGCCAAGTCCAGGAGTTTGATGCATTTATGGTGCTGATACAGTCCTTCTGATGCAAGTCCATTTTAAAGGGCGATTGCACCTTTTTTACAGCAGAGACTTTCTGCTCGCTTCCTACCGAAGATTGATTCACATGAGCACTTTAAGTGGAAAGTTACTTGACCTTACTGTATGTGCGGTTGATTCAAGTCAAATAATGCACTGAAGACTTTTCATAGTGCTTCAACAGTGTGTTCATATAGCTAGCGTGCCTTCAGAAAATGGTAGCGATGGTTACTGAGTTTTCGCCTCCACAGCTAAAAGGATGTAAATGTTTTTTCCGAAGAAATTTAAAGGTGAGAGACAGGCAGTAAAGTGCGTACATTCTGTGCATGCATGCCAAACCTGTAATTTTTAAGTAATCATTCCATTCGTAGCAAAGTAAAGAAATTCATCAACCTGTGTTTATTTTTCATTTGCAAAAAAAAATTACAAATCAGCACTTCTGCTTAAAAAAACCCATTGTATTATACTCTATCATATTATGGAATATTTGGACATGAATGATATTTCTTCTGAGGTTTGCATATAGTATGGTGAGTGCCACGGTGATTGATAATATTACGATCTGACTGTAAATACGTTACGTACATTTTGTTGATTTTTATATGTATGTAAATAGGTTGTAAATATAATAAAGACATTCTTCTCTAGCTCGGCCAGTGGAACAATTGTTGGGACACAAAAACTGACCTGATATTCCTGTATGTGCTGGAAACAGGATCTGTCTTTGCTCCGGTCTGTGTCCTCCTCCCACACACACACACCCTCTGACCCGAGGTGAACAAAAGGAGCAACAGGAAACAGGATTTATGTACATCGTTATATAAATTCTGAACAAAAGATGATCCAAATGAAGTCATTTCAAACTTCATGCACTGTCGGTGGAGCACACCTTAGAGTGTGCAAGAACACAGGCAGATTGATAAGTCACCTGATGAATGAAAAATAACTTTAGAACTTAAAGGGATGATGTGCAAGTATCGGTTTACATTTAGCAGACGCTTTTGTCCAAAGCGACTTACAGTAATTCATACACTGATGGCAGTGGCTGCCATGCAAGGTTCCAACCAGCACATCTGAAGCAGTGTTTGGGTTCAGTATCTTGCCCAAGGACACTTCGACATGCACACCAGGGGAATCGAACCAGCAACCTTCTGATAACAAGACATTGGCTCCTTCCCCTGATCCACATTATGACCAGTCCCAACCGCTAGCTGCACAGCTAACTAGCTAACGTCAGCTACAGTTAGTAGTAGTTAGACTCTGGTTGCTCCTTATTTGCTCTGTGTATAAATTCAGCCGATGGCCGATTCTTACACATGGCACCTGTAAAATTAAGGTTTGGAGAAGTTGTTATATCTGTCTTGCTATGTTGCACCTGGACAACATTTGGATGCATGCAATGCACCTTTAAGTTTCTGACACAGACACAACATGACTCTTTCAGTGTCACCCACTGTGTTAACTATATTATACCTATGGTGGATGGATGTTATTGTCTGCGTGTGACCACTTTTCTACCTTTAAATACCCACCAGACATGCTTTCTATTTCTAACTTGAAATGCTGGAGGATCGGTTTAAATAACAAGACAGCAGCAACATCGCATCAGACTCCAGCTCCACTGGTACAAGAACCTTAAAAGTGTTTCATTCAAAAATTAAACACTTAATTATTATTTTTTTCTAATTTTCAGATAAATGTGTTGCTCAGTGAGAAAAAGGGAACAAAGCAGAATACAGAGGGCCAGTGCAAAATGCCAAGAGTGGAGGATCTGACTTGCCACATTTGATGGTGTATTTCTTTGCAGCTCTTTCAGATTCTGTCATTTTGTCAACACAAGGCTATTTCTATGACAGCCACATCTTTAGAGAAAGAAGACAGTATTTTTTGTAAAAAAGAAAGGGAGACAGTTATATGAATATGAAAAAACATTTATTATTTCCTGAATATCAGAACTACAAAAGCTGATCACAAAACCCAACACGGATTAATCTCGATGTACAGCATCAGATGAACTCTACCAGCTGGTGGCCAACTGACGAGGTTATGAATACTGCCACCTCCACGTTATTCCCTTGAAGCCTTTAGCCCAGCGTTTCAGCAGAACCGACTGGTTGGTTGGTTGTTAAGCAACAGCAGCTGATCAACTTTAATGATCTATTGGCAACATGAGAAACACTGAGTGCTGAAAAAAATGAAACAAGGATTTTAAGGTCCTTCAGAACAGCACAGCAGCAGCTCACTGGCTGGATCTATTTATATCTTTTATTGGAAAATCAAGTTTTATACAATAGATGCATAGTTAACTCCTTTAACGACGGCTGGGGCCTTTGAATGGATTATCCTGGAAAAGAAAAAAGATAAAAAAATTAAAACATTGGTCAAAGGAAAAAAAGGTTAAGTGAGAGAGCACCTATGTGATGGATTAGATGAAATATGTTTTTGCTAGAAATGTTACATTTAGAGAGACTCATGCTTTATCATTTTATGTGATCTCGTTTTACCTCATCACTATCATCACTGTCATCAAATGCGATCCCTCTCGATGACTTGCTCTGGCTCTGAGAGCTGGACTTAGTGAAGGACGACGACGAAGCTGCTCTGTGGATCACAAGAGAAAGACGCAGATATTTTGGGTAAAATATACATCATAGTTACCAAATATAAGTGGAGATATGGACATTATGTTAGTCACTACTTTTTTCACTGCCACAATGTAGATGAAACAAACATACTTTGGAGGGGGTCGGGTAGGATTCCTTACAGGTATATCTTCATCTGAGTCATCAATGGTCAGCTGGAGATGAATAAAGAAAAAAAACAAAGTTGAAGAATAGTAGAGATCACATAAATATTAAAAATAAGGAGGTGTGTGTTTACTGTACAAGTATACTGTATGTATTTTCTTTTTTTTTTCATTGGTGTTCATCATCAAAACAAACAGGCGTCTTCACAAAGTGCATTTCAAATATCCTATGCATTCTTCATATATTCATGTTTGCTACAATTCTCAGTCTTTTTGTTTGCGTATATATACGTATAACGAACAAACAAACACAGAAAAGAAGAACAAAAAACATAAAAAAACATACATGAACCTTTAGGGAGTGATATTTTCTTTGTAACCTTATTATTGGTTAGTAAAAGTAAAATCAGGCCTAAGAGGCTTTAAGTAGGAAACCCATTTCTGCCAACGGGAAGCAAATTGTTCTGATTTATAGTTGAGAAATGCTGTTATCTTCTCCATTTTATAAATGTCCATTGTAATTTCCATGCATTTAAAGTTGGGCTCTCCTGAGATAACCCTTTCCTGGTGAGAGTTTTTTTTACCAGCTACCAGCAGTGCATTCATTAGGAGTTTATCTCCTTTTGACCAGTCTTGAGGTATATATCCAAAATATAAGGTTTTACTTGCAAAAGGTAATTCACATTTAAAAATGTCTTGTAGGGCCTTGTGTATCCCCCTCCAATAGTCTTTAATAACAGAGCAATCCCAGAAGATGTGATGATGGTTCGCGTTTTGGTTTCCACAGTTTCTCCAGCAAACAGGGGGATTATTATCATAGTGGGATTTCTGTGAGGGTGTAATAAAATATCTTATTAGATTCTTCCACCCAAATTCCCTCCATTTCTGTGAACTGGTGCACTTCCAGTGGTATCGCCATATTGTTGTCCAATCTTCATCAGATATAATGGTTCCTCCTTCCTATTCCCACTTTGTTTTAATATACGAGGTTGAGTGTGTTTTAAGATTTAACAGACCCTTATACAAACATGAGATAATCTTGCCACCAGTGTCTGAACTATATGCTTACCTAAACAACTCTATCAAACCCATACTTGTCTCAGTCACGTTTTTCATCTTCAAACAAATGTAATGCTGCATCTGCAGATACCGGCAAAAGTCTTGCTTTTCTAATGAGTGTTTCTATTTAAGGGTTTCAAAACTGAGCAGTGTTCTTTCTTTCATTACATTACATACGGCTGTGATTCCTTTAGCTGTCCAGTCCTTGAATCTAGTATCCAATTTATTGGGTGTAAAGTCTGAGTCATATGCGCACCATTTAAGGATTGCCATATCTTCCTCTAGTTTATATTCCTTTATAATAGTTTTCCATGTTTTAAGAGTAAATTTCACCCATGGGTTATCAATCGTGTTGTGACTTGTGACTTTGTAGATTATTATCGGCTAGAATTGCTTGGATGGAAATATGTATTTTCACTTGACTTACGTCATCTGCCGTGTAAGATTTGGTGGCTCCGGTCCGAGGCGGTCTCTGGGACGGAGCCTGAAATGCTGAAGAATGAGATACAAAGAAGAGAGACAGTTGAAGGAGGTGAAAGATTTCTGTGGATTCTCTCGGATGCCTGGCTCATCGTTGTATACAGAATGCATCACACTCACACAGTCCTACCTTGCATAATGCTCCTGCTTTGGGTTGCTGTTGAAGATTTTTGGGAGCGGCCCCGACTGGCTGGCTTTGATTCGGCGGCGGCAGCACCTGGATGGACGGACGCAGGGTTTATGATTGAACGCACAACATTATTATATTATACAGAGTCCTTTGTTGATGCTGAATTAAATGTAATTGAACCCTGTCTGAAACTATCTCCTTGCCATACTACCAAGCCCACACTCGTGAATAAACCTTTGGCACATCTATTTGCCACTGTGTATCTATATCTGGCCTCTAATTTCACTTGGTGTCAGATGATATGATAACTCACCTCTCCCTCTTCCCCGGCTGCCCCGCCCTCTTCCTCCTCGCCCTCTGCCTCGTGTGGGGGGCGGCAATAAGGCTTCATCGGAGTCCATAGCGACATCAGCAAGATCATCGGATATATCCAGGTCTCCAGAGTCATCGCCGCGCTCTAGGCGGTGCGCTTTGGCTCTGCTCATAGCTTCTTTGATTTCATTCTCCTCCTCGGTCGTGTCTTTTTTTGAGTCTCTGAGTCGCTGGATCTGAAAATGTAAAAATGTACGCTCAATGACGCATCAACCTCAGCTTCACCTTTCCTCTTTCCAATGCCAGCCCCACCCACTTACCTCTGTGTCTATATCCTTCTCTGTGGTTACTGCTCTGGCCTGGAGGTGGCGCTGTGTCTTCTCTAACTGGTAGGTGATCAGCTCCTCGATGGCGTCTTTCTCGTCTTTGTCTACGTACTCCTGAATGGCCTTCCCCATGCCGTTCTCGGTCAGAAGTGACAGCTGCACTGTCTGTGAAGATCCACACACACAGATATACATACACAGTAGAGGAAAATAAGTTTTATGACACCCTAAAATTCAAGGACTTTTAAGCAGTTTCAAGGTACCTAAACCCCAAATTTCCAGAGCTTTGAAGCATTTATCATTACACCTTAACAATTAATATGACTTCATTTGCAAAGAATTAAGTTTGCACAACTCCTTTACACCGAGAAAAATACATGTATATTGTCACTTTGTTTAATTTACTTACTTAGATTTAATACATAAATATTTTTGGCTAACATGAGTGATTGTGTCCATACGGCACCAGATTATGTTGCTTAATTGCATACAAGGTTATTTCTAAACTTGAAAAAGCACAACAGTTAAAACTAAGTGTTTTCCTAACTTTAAGATTTTGTTCATACCCTGTAAGCCTGTAAGTATGTGACAGTGTTTGTGTGTGTACAGTACCTTTTCGGCCGCCTCAAAGTACTTTTTAACCAGGTCCTCCACTCTCAGCCCCTCAACTGCTGTGGTTCTCATCACTTTGCTGTAGTCAACACTGACCTCATCTGAAATGCAAAGATTTCAACATGTCAAAAATACTGTACAGATACGGCGGATACATAGCTGTGGATTCAGTCCGTGTCAGACCTTTGATGTCCTCCTTTTTCTCACGACGTCTGACAAAGTGAACGATGTCTTTCGGGTTGGCCACGCGCTCCACAAACTTCTGGCTGAAGCGGGCGGTGTTGAATGTATCAAAGCCTCCACTGTAGTCCACCTGAGGAGGGCAATGAGGAGCATGAGTTTAGATGTAGCGTGTATTACGATAAGTGCACAGGCTGCGCGTGTGTCCATCTTACCCGCAGGCGGATAAGCGGCTTCTCTGGGGTGAGCGGACATCCGAGTCTTTCTCTTTCAGCTTCTTCTATCATCTCTGTCACCTACAGAATGACAGCAGAAAGGAAACAGAGGCAGATGTAAGAGGGCTGAGACGACTGAACAATAGATGCCAGATGGGTTCTGTATGTTTAATGGTGACTTTTAGTGTTACCTTTGCATAGCAGAAGTTCTCCACCTTCTTTGTGACCTCCGGTGTTTCGGGTGTGAAGAGGTCTTGGTGATCTTCCAACACCACATCCTCGATGAAGAACTGACGCACCGTCTTTAAGGGGACCTTTTCCAGGTTCATCCTGCGACCTTTCACCCTCAGAAGCCCTACATGCCTAGATGCACACAAATAGAGTAGATTGGCTACATATTCACTTCAAAACACATTCAGAAAATTGCTCACTTTGTGTGTGAGTGTGTCTATTTGTACTTCTTGGCAGCCTCTCCAGGGGACAGGGAGGTGGCTACGGAGCTGCCAGGCTGCGTCACGTAGAAGAGCTGCTGTTCATTTCTGGTTGGTGTTATCAAACACTCATGTTCGTGACCCCACACCACCAAGTCAATGAAGTCATCCAGGAACTGTTCGGGGATGTAGTTAGTGGGTCCATGCTTACTCCTAGAAAAAAATAACACAGACAGAAAATACATAAAAATGTAGCGCAGAGTGGAACCATACAGTGACAAACTAGGCCTGGGTTTGTGAGTTAACAAAGTAAAGATTTACTAATCCCAATGCATAGAAAATAGAGCTGTAATTCCTGATTCCAGCTTCTTAAATGTGTTTTCTGGTTTCTCTACTTCCCTGTGACAGAAAATGTAATATATTTGGGTTGTGGACATAACAAGACATCTGAAGACATCAACTTGGGCTTAGGGAAAAGTTCTGACACTTTGAAGAACATTAAATGACCAACCCTAATGTAAAACATGACATCCTATTATTCACCCCCACTGAAAGTCCCTTACACTGAGATATAGAAGCATTTGTATCACATCTGACAGTCTTTCATGTTTTAACTTTTGGTACAATCTGAAACAAATACAGCTCTTCCCTCTTAATGTATTACACAACATACGCATGGATGCACACACCTGTTCTGATGGATGGCGAAGAGGTTAAACCACTCATCTTGGTCTTCTTTGGGGCGAAGCATTGTTACCTGGTTGTTGACAAACATCCTATGCAGGCGCTCATCTGGGATAGAGCCTATAAACACACGCAAAGACACACAGAATTTAGACAGATAATACAATTCCTTTTTCTTCTTGATCCTACAACAACGTTTCTTTTCACACTTACCAAGACCATATAAGGCTAGCTTGGTGCTGCCTTTCTGCATGAGGATGGGACTAATCTCTATCCTCTCCACTGAATGAGAGTGTCCAAAGTGATTGACAAGTCCAGAAGCACTTAGCAGATCTATTGCACACAAACCTTCAGCCTAGAGGGAAATAAAAAGAAAAGAGATGCGTGAATGCAAATACTTGCATATCAATAATGCATACCTTATCTAATAAGTTTTTTCATTTCGTGGGAGGAAACTCACCCCAGTTGGGTCATCATGGTTACCGTGAATACTGAATACAGGGATAGAGATGTTCAAGTTTTCATCCTGATAGTTAACCCATGGGAACCTACAACACATATATTACAATATTAGTCTAACATTCATTCAACAAGAAGACAATGTTTTGTGAGAATGACCACACAAACACAGCAGACACTGACTGGGTGGTGTTGAAGTTGACAGTCTGATCGCTGAGAAGGTTGAACGTTACTGGTGTGTCTCCCATGCAGTATTTCCTCAGCATAGTGATGCAGCTGTGAAGGCACCGGCGTGACGGCTTGTTGTCGTGGAACAAATCACCACCCAGCAGGATGAAATCTACCTGCAAAAAAAAGAGGTAAGCAGATGAACGACCCTGGCTCTGACACTTACACATATACAAGTCTGTCAACTCGCACATACCTGATGTGTCTTGGCACATTTCATGATCTCATCAAGTGTGTTAAAGGTGTCATTGCAACGGATAGCATCCTTCTCGAGGAAGCCCAGGTGAATATCTGTAGCGATCAGGATCTTGAAGGTATCCTCATCATCCCTAAATCCATCAAAAAAGACACACAGCTCATACATTAGATTATTCTTCAGACTGCACCGTGCATTGCTTAGATATAAAGATGATGTATTAGTTCTTGGGAGATTCAACAAGCAAATACAATCGCATTATATTTTTTTAGTTTAGTTTTAGTTTTATAGTTATAATCTAAACAGACTCACAAGGTGCTCTCCGAGGACATGGTGGTGTGGGAAATGACAGTGTTTACACCTCACAGGTAGTCAGCAGAAGGCTTCCCTGCAGAAAAATGACAGGAGTTAGTTTCTAACAGCTTCTAACTAATACAAAAAGCCATGTTTACAAAATAGGCGTCAACGAGCAGTAACGTCACATTTAAGCAGACATTCAAGTTCATTGTGTTTGACATATTTTGTGATAGCTGGTATAGCTAGCTAGCTAATAAACAGTTTGTAATGTAGTAGCTAGCTAACAGAAACTTCTAACTTCACGATAAGCTACAGCAAAGATGGTGAGGTAACGTTAGCTTTCATGTTTGCTAGAACGCCGAGAGCAAATGCGATAGCTAACAAGAACTGAGCTTATGTTTACATATCGGCTGGGTCTAATTTACGATTAATATATCTATGAAACGTTTAGGTAGTTACTATTTGTTATGGCCGATATAAGCTACAACGTGGGGGAAACATCGCAACCCACCTCCTCCAGAATGAGTAAACTTGCCCTGAAGAAGTCCCGGCAAGTCTTGCACACGCTCTCCCCGCCCTCTCACCGGTGGCTCAGAGTTATTGTAGTTTTCTTCCTGAGGCACCAACGTTCTAAACTGGAGAGTCTCCGCGGAGGAAAAACTACATTTCCGGTAAGCAAATGGCTGTGCGTTCGTTTTATTCACAAAGGCACGCCGGACCTAATGTATCCACAACGCACATTTAATATGTAGGTGCCCGGCCCGTCAGTGTGTATGACGGGCCGGGCTGGTATTAATATCACACAAACCCCATCAAAAACCCTGGCTTAGTTGTCTTGACAAGTGATGTTTTTCTTTTCACAACACATATTAGCACTGGCAGCAGCTCCAGAAACGAGGCTAAGCTAGCAAGCTGTCAGCTGTAATTAAAAAAGACTCGGTTGTAGCTTTACTTTGAGCTTACATTAGGGTGTTTCTGCTTATTTTGCTGCCTGGTTCAGCACAAGAGAAGCGGACTGGTTTGGCTGCACTTCGATGGAGACGCTGTCAAAAACAGCCGCTGCTGATGCTACGCGGGGGAAGGTAGTTTACCAGATCTTGCCTGATTCAACTTAAAGGGAAAAAAAAGGAAGATTGAAAGCTGTTCGCCACAGTTTGTATTAGCAATAAAATATTTTTGAGATTGACTGTGCGGAAAAGCTACTTAGCAGCAGTTGCTACAACTCAAACCAGCTGATGTTGCAGACCTGGAAAGTCTGCTGAAGTCTCCCCCTTTATCTGTTTTATTTGACTTGAGCAGGATAAATAACTCATGTTGTGACTTTAAGTTGAGTTTGTGCATTAATTTAAAGTTTTAGCTCACATTTATTTCACTTTCTGTGGCTCATTTGCTGATTATGTTCATGATGAGATGACAACCACCACCACAATATCTCCAGTGCTCATATATTATAGATATCAGATTTGAAACTAAGTGCAATACCCCCCGTGATATTGTAGGATGCTGTTCACCATTTTCTCTATTTTCTCTGCAGAAGCTCTGTCCACCACCACCACCCAGCGGAGTAGTGTCTGACAGCCTGTCACTCCCATCTTACAAAGACTATCCTGCCCACCGTCCCTTCATCAACACGCTTGTGCATCACACACCCCAAACACGCACACATCAGTCCTCTCGCCTGTCGTCACCCAGCAAGGCATTCCCAGAGACCAGCAGTGCAGGTAACTCTAATTTGTGTATGTGTGTGTGTGTGTGTGTGTGTGTGTGTGTGGGGGTGTTTTCCCTTTACAAAGTTTCCACTGAGGTATTGTGATGTTTCAGCGCTCCATGGTTACAGCGTGTGCAACCTGATGCCGCACTACTTGAATGTCTCAGCTACACTGACATCCATTCATTGGAGTTCCGATCCCATCCTCCTATTCCTCCATCTCGACTTGAAAACCATATCGTATTACACCACGGCTATAATCACAGCGTGAATATGTTTGCAATCTATCAGTATATCCCCATATGCATCACATTCTTGTATCCATCCATGTGTGTGTGCGCATGTGTAGCGATCCTGTCCGCCTTGAGGAACCTCCAGGAGAAGATCAGGAGGCTGGAGTTGGAGAAAGGACATGCACAGCTCAGTCTGCACTCCATGGGGAAAGATGCGTGGCGCACACATCTGCAGAGCGATAAAGTCACACAGAGACACTTAAATGGTCAGGCTGACACAGAAAGAGGGAAAGGTGGCCAGTCCGACTGCAATCAAGGTGAGTGTAAGCATAACATGTAATAGCTCATGTTACTTATATTTCCTCTCTGTATCTTATTCCGGTATCTCTTTGTCTGATCCACAGTGTTGATCACCCACCTGGCTGCTGCAGAGTCACGCTGTGTGACGCTGGAGCGACAGCTGGATCACATGAGGAGGATGTTGCGCAATGCCAAGGCAGACAGGACCAGCCTGCTCAAACAGCAGGTTAACTTAATGTCATAGGACAGAAAATACACTAAAACCATTACATGCATGAATGTTTTTGAGTGAAAGCCTCTCTTGTGTGGCCGAGTAGATTTTGTAGAGCCGTATTAATTGTTTTGCACACTTTCAGGTTTCCATGGAGACAGCCAAGTCAGCCAATCATCAGTGTGACACCGTGTCTGAGCATGCCCAGTTGGAGAAGCTGGAGCGACTGGAGCAGGAGTATCTCCGGCTGACGCGCACACAAAACAACGCCGAGGTAAACACAGAGACTCAGTTTCTACACAGTCCAAAGGACAGTCTTCAAGCTTAGCCATAGCCTGTCTGTCTGCAAAGATGACAAACAATACAGGACATTATCTATTATGTCTACACTAAAGCCATAACCTGGGCCAAGGAGGCACAACCCTATCCTGTAGGTTAAAAACCACTAATGTAGCTCTGGTTCCTCTGATAAGTTCAGAAGTTACAAGCCCAGCTGTCATCATAGACTCTGATTTAAACATGGGCTTATGTGTGGTCTCACTTAACCAAAGTTATATTGGAAAGCTAATTAATGGTTTAATCTCAAGTGGGTAGTGACAAGAAAAAAAACTTAATTCTATTATCATTATGACCACAATAATAATCACTTGTCTGAACGTGTCAGATGAAGATCCGGCAGCTGGAGGTGAAGCTACAGGAGGAGGCGCATCAGAGGAAGCTGGTCCAGGTTCAGGCCCATCAGGTAACAAGTATTTCTCTTTAGCTACACTAGCTTTCACTCACTATTGACAGCTTGTACTCTGTCTTATATTCCTGTCCATTGTTTTACCATACTGCATGCTTATGCTATATGTAAATGATGAAACGTCCACAGAGTTATGCTTAACTTCTTGTACGTGTGTCTGTGTGTGCATGTACGCGTGTGTTCCTCAGCTGCAGACGGGTTTAGAAGCCAACAGAATCTTGCTGCAGTCAGTGTCGCCTCGCCAGTCTGGCAGACAGTCCAAAGAGAGGAAGTCCAATTCAAAGGTAAAAACCATTTACTTCTGTTCTGTGTGCTGAGAATGTTTCCATTCCTACTTTTAAGTAGATGACAAGACAGCTGCAGTCAAGTGCTTTTTACAGTATTGGTACACCTGTGAATGTCATGTTGAATCAAGTACAAATGAATACAAGTGCATTTGTTTGGATTCAAGTTAAATTCTTAAAATAGTATAGACATGCATGGAAGTTCAATTTCTCTGCTTTTTCACCTTCTCAGAAATCTTCACCACGGGAGTCATCCTACGCACAGCCACACTATAGACTGAGCCTCAGAGATGTACCCTTTGTTGCTGGAACGGTAGTATGGGCACATATTCCTTTGTGATTTTAATACATTTACATTTAGTTTTTAATGCTGCTCCTTCCTTACACTGGCTCTCTCTTTGACTCTCCTACATAACTCTCAGTCAGTCGGCTGCAGCCACTCAGTCCGAGCAAACGTCCAGTCAGTCCTGTCTCTCCTGAAGCGACACCAGCCGCACCTCTGCAACAGCCGCGTCCTCTCTAACAGCGCAAACGGCTACGAGACAGGTAGTCGCAGGCTTTCGGACACCTCCTCTTCCTCCTCCTCCGCTAGTGGCGAGGAGCTATCAGAGCTGCTGCAAGCGCTACAGGAGGAGCTGCGACTCATGAGCTTGTGAGTGAAGCTGCATCAGAGCGATATCAGGAGTGAATTGCTTTGAATAATATTAAACTCGATTGTGCGTGCATGCAGGGAGCAGGAAGAGTTGACGAGACAGGTGGAGGCCTGCGTCTCTGAACAGGAGAGAAAAGATCTTCAGAGGGAGCAGGAGAGGCTGCTGCTGAAGATGGAAAGGAAAGGAGAGCAGATCAGTAAGCTCTACAAACACAAAACACAGGTAGGTCCTCACACAAAAAAGACGTTTTTTGTTGTTGTAACTCCCGTGCTTTATTCATTCTTGTTTCTCCATTTAGATAAAGAAGTTAAGAAAGGCTCAGCCTAGGCCAAACAGTGGGAACGAGGTGAGGGTGACTACCACAGTGTCCACTAGAGGTCGCTCCGCCGGAGCTGTCAAAGTCAGACCAGGAGAGAGAAGCAAGAAAAACCTGAGGCTGCTGAGGGACATGAAGGCTCTGCAGACTTCATTACGGACCTCAAACTGAAACCTACCAAGAGGCGAACACAGCAAAATAGGTTCACCTTGTTGGTGCTACCTACCTACCTGTGGCCATTGTTTCACCTTCAACACAGCAACTGACTGAAGATCACTACAGAATAAAATCTAAAAGCAAGTGTCTAGTCATGAACATATGACCTGTGGTCTCTTGTCAAAAAATGTGTTTATTTACAGTATTAGGAACATTTTCCTAAGGAAATGAGTCTGGGTCTCCACCAGCCCACCCAAACTGCAATTTGTCGTCCGATTTGTCATCTGAGTGTAAAATGACTGGCCAGAATATTTAAAAGAAAGAGAAGGCTTTAAATTATAAATGACTTATTCGTTAGAAAAAACATTAAAGACATATTAATGAATACATATTTGTTCATGCAGCATGTTGGCTCAAACATCCACCTGGACTTGCAGTTGTTTTTTTTTTATTTTGAGATGTAAGTCTTTCACCAGCAGAGGGTGTGAAACATCCAAAGATTGCTGGAAAGCCTATT
The DNA here is from genome assembly GCA_900302685.1 of Spondyliosoma cantharus. Taxonomy (NCBI): domain Eukaryota; kingdom Metazoa; phylum Chordata; class Actinopteri; order Spariformes; family Sparidae; genus Spondyliosoma; species Spondyliosoma cantharus. The sequence continues at coordinate 9,720 of OMLP01003309.1, read as the reverse complement.
TGAAATGTTCTGTTTCATGTAGATTTTCATGTAGTTTACAACAACATTTACAGTAATGGACAACCTGGCCCTTAGATAAGTCCCAGAAGAAATTAAAAGATAAATGATTGTGTCTTTTATTTTTAGAAAGTCAGAATCTCATGGTGCATAAACATTCCTGGGTTGCTCTATAGCTACAACTATACAATACCATAAATGTTCATCAAGTGGATTGGTAGTGTAAAGAAACTGAAGTGATGAAATAGTTAAATGATGTGATGAAGGACCTAAAAAAGAATATTGTTTGCTAATTGGTTAAAACGACTGAATCCCCTCGATTGATTGATTGATTGATTGATTGATTGATTGATGGACTGATTGATGTGTCATATTGCAGATTCTCGCGGACTGTATGTGCACATGTATTGTTTGTTATTCAGAGTATTTGTAATTATTTTTACAGAGTTATGTGGCCGATTTTAATATCTTTTTGACCGATCATGGGTAACTTGTTTTCGAGTGAAGACGTGTTTCTCTGAGGAATAAAACATTTCTGTTTGCATGTGGCTGTTTTCTTAATTTCTTAATTATTAGTTGTGATTTTTTGGGGGGGACCTGAGGTCTTGTGTCTGAGCTGCTCTCCTCTTTGACTTATCTGTCTTTGATGCTGGCACTCATGACGTCAGTAAACACCAGACCAGAATAAAATCATGTTGATCTTAAAACAAATCACGTTAAACCATTTCAGACTGAATATAGCTTTAATTCACAATGAAGTTAAGGAATAACGCTGACATTATTATAAGTTAGACGTCGTATCTTCTTATAACATTTAATGAGTGATTAAAGTGATGTGGACAGCTTCACAATATAAACGTTGTTAAAAATCCAAAGACCACAAACCTTCATTGTCTTTTCTGAGCAGCAGAACTTTAATAATGTAGAAATTAAACATGTTAATTAATATAGACACGAGTAGACTGAGTACTGTTAACAATTATAAATGTATGAGCCCTGTGTTATGGTTGCAAAACAAAACAAAAAATACCCAAAAGATGTGCCTCTGGGCTTCCGTACATCAAATTATCCATCATTATTTGGATCCGGCCGAGAAAACTAGTAGATGCACTTGTCAAACAAACTGTAGCCCAGCTAAAACAGTCTGATCAAAGTCTCTGTGCAACTAAATACCTAATTCTATTGAACTGGCATTGTTGATCGGGATGTGAAACAGTCCCAGGCTCAGGCTGGTTTCAGCACCAGCTCCAGCGCGTCTGTCTCCATCCAGCTGCAGCCCGTCGCCTCTGTGTTTGGACTCACTGCGGACAGACAGAGCGATGTGACGAGGATACTGTGAAGGAAACAGTGGCTGCTGGACAAACTGTGCTTTCAACTTGTCAAAGATATGGTATGCTGCTTTTAGATTCCTTTTTTTTCTTCCTAACTTTCTTCTCCACACCTTTTAACGCGACAGCCTTTTGTACATTGTACATTAAATGTCTTTGTCGTCGACAGTATGGATTCATCAACACCTGTTTGAGATCGATGGTAGTCGAGAAGTTTGGCGAGGAGACGTGGGTCAAGCTCAGGTAAAAGACGATTAAGGTTTACTGTATTTACAGGTTTGTTTTAAAGGGCTTTAATTAAAAGCTTAATATGTCAAATCAATATTTCCTCTTCAGAAGAATCCTCTTCATGATGAATATACATGTTTTAAAAAGGAGGGAGATTAATAGTATGTCATCTTCTCATTTCAAACAATGAATCTCTTCCCAAAACCATCACCAGGGATGAAGCTGGAGTCCAGGATACCTTCCTCACATATGAGATCT
>OMLP01003308.1:5548-25809 GCA_900302685.1 Spondyliosoma cantharus | reverse complement strand
ACTGTCCCTCGCTCACACACACACACGCACACGCACACACACACACACACACACACACACACACACACACACACACACACACACATACACACACTATGGACGAGTGAGCGGGTGCAGATGGTTTTCTCTTGTTACAAAGGGACCCACTTTAGGCTGTTTTCCGTCACATTTTTATTGCTATAAAAGTACAAAAGAAATGCCCAGATAGTGTCCCTGAAATCAGTTTTCAATCAATGTGACATCCTCATTACAAATGTCAAATTATCTCTCTCTCTCTCTCTCTCTCTCTCTCTCACTCTCACCTGTCCATCAGTCTGTGCAGGTACATACATGTTATCTCTTTGATGCTGTACCTTGTAAGCTCACTAACCGTATAGAGAACAGGGTGTGAAGGGAATATACTGATGTGGCACCGCCGTTTATTGAGGATACCCTGATACGGTGTATCTGACATTGTCATGTTGGTGTTGTTTCTGGAACATCATGATTAATGTTGTTCCAAGACCATCATTTCAACTAATGAAATAGCGACGGAAACCACTACTCTGTTAAGCTGTTGTGGCTGAGTAGGTTAAATAATGAACTATCACTCTGGAGACTGTGGTTTTTATCCCATTTGGAGCCCGTTGTTATATTTTTATTTTGGTCTTACAATTCTTTTCCTTTCTGTCACTGTTTAGTAACATTTAGAAAACAAACATACTTGGTCATATTTAAACACGTTTGAAAAAAGGGCAATTTATCCCACGTGCAATTTTTTCATTGAGTCCCAAAGCCTCACATTACAAGAATGTGATTGGACGGTGTTAATGTTTAACCTGGAGCAACATTAATTACGACATGACAGAAACAACACCAACACGGCAATATCAGATCATGCAGCGTGTTACATCCATGAAGTAGCCGTCGTTATCTGTCACTGCCACCAGCCACTTGTCATCTGTCAATCATCTATCATTAAATATGTCCACAAAGGATAATTGCTAAAGTTTCAAATCTTTTTCACCAGCCACTCAATAGATTACTTAATTTTGTTGGCATCTACCTGCTTATATTTACAGCATTTGGCTGGACGCTGGTGCTTATTTTGTGCCATGACCATCATTTAGGATGTTTAGCATAAAACCACAGGCCCTGGCGAGTTTGTATAGTCAGAGAGCGTTATGTTTTGTTAAACATATTTGATTGGTGAAGCTGTAGAGTAAGTAAAAAAATAAGTAGTTACTGAGTATGATTGTTGTATTTGCTGTATGACAATCAAAAGTGAACAAATCATGATAAGTGGTTGAAATTAATGTTATTCAACTGATTGAATGTGCACTTATCAATTGAATCTACTGTATTGTAAACCTCATGGATATGAACTGTAACCAGAAACAAGAGTGGAATCATGTAACCAAATATACAACACTTCTATTATTTTTTTTCGAACATAATCGGATATATCTAAAAGATAACTTTGTTTCCCCAAGGGCATACTGGTGTCAGGCACAGCCTGGGGAATTCCAAGGAAAAATTCCCCCCCGTCAAGCAAATTTGAGGTACAGCTATTTGAAGAGTAAAGATTGGATGAGACCATGAGGCTATGGGAAGAGGAGTTGGGTATTTCCACTCCCAGTTTTTGGGCATAAAAGAAGACACAATGCTCAAAGTTAGGTAACTCCTCATAGACTTTGCCAGTGTATGTGATCTTGGGATTTGGGTGCTGGCTATTTGGCCTTTTAGCGCTGTTTGTTGCTGCTTTGTGTTGTTAACTGCCGTGTCTACTTGGTTATTTTAGTGACAGCGGGCCACACATTGCTTGCACACTTGTAGTCTGTTGCAGTGTGTGGGTTGATTATGTGACTAAATGTCAACCGTGTACTTGTCTGCCTTTTATTCTTGGTTGTACTGCACTAGTTTAGTCCGTCTTATTGTTTAACACTTTTCTGACTCATGTTTGAGAAATCTTTTGGTTAAATCAATAGCTGCAACCATGTTTAAAAAATAAAATAGCCTTTCAGCAGTGCTGCTTAATTATCCACAGGTCACTGTTTAACGATGAATCCAAAGCACTGTCCATGATGCTGAAATAGCACATCTCACTGTAATCCACATTTCTCTCTCTTCATCCCGCCTCTCCATCTTTGTAAATTTAACCTCGTATCTGTCTTGGATCTCCATACAGCCTATAGGTTGTTTGAGGGCCCACTACAGGTCCTTGCCCCCTCTGCAGTGAGCCATCGGCTGCACGCCTGCACGCACACACACAGGTTTGGCATATTTGGAGAGACTTATACAATCCCCCGCTTTCACACCCACTCTGCACTTCATCACACACACATCCAAATATACCCGATGTGTACACTGTGACACAAACTCTTTGCCAAGAGTTGGATGAGAAGATAAGAACAACAGGGCTTGCTCGGTGTGAAAAAGTAACAAAATCCACCCATGAACTTTAAAGTTTTGTCTTCAACGTGAGATTGTCAGGTAACTCCAGGAAGTTAATGCTCCTGCCAAGATACAGTTCAGCATGTGTATTCTATTATATCCTTCTAATCTATTTCCAGTGATTCGGCGGCCCATTACAGCCCTTGGTGTGTGTTCCCTTTCTTTTATATAGATTAAACCGACATTTCATTTGTAAATAAGTGAGGTTTAGAGGTGTGAATTTTGTTACCGTTTGGACTGAGCAAAGACTAACTGCTTACCCTGTTTCCAGTGTCTGTACTATGCTAAGCTAACCATCTGCATGCCCTAGCTATACATGTATACATCTCAATAACAGATATGAGAATGATATCATTCTTCCCATCAAACTCTCAGCAGCACAGAAGCAAATAAGCACATTTCCCCAAACATTAGATTATTCCTTTAAGTCTATGTTGCACTCTACTTAATTTTAGTGATTCAGCCTTGGATCCAGGCTCCATTTTCATGATTTTCTGGCAATTTGATGTTACAATAGCTCTTCTAAGTAGTTACTTGCTTGCAGTGAGTTTAATTTGATTAATGATTGCAGCCTTATAACCCAGGTCCTTACCTAAATAAATATCAATGGCACTGCACTCTACTGGTCCGACACTAGATGGGGATGTTTACAAGGATATAACATGTCCCGGGCCAGCTGACGCTGCAGGATTGTTGGTTTATTTTGTGTATGTGTGTTTGTATAAATGACATTTCAAGGCCTATCCTATGAATAATTGTACCTTTATTATAAAGAAATGCGTACCCTCACAATGCCCTATTTCCTTTCTCCCATGTATAACTGGGTTGTCCCAGTACATTAAAGTTGACCGAAAATTTCAATTTCAATTATAAAAAACAATCTCCTTCATCATATAAAACAATTTGACAAAGGGTCCTTGGACAGCTGGCAACTGCCAGGAAGATTATGTTTGATCATGCTGAATGATGTATTATTTATCCAATTATTGAATGGGCCTTGGTCTGATTGCAATTGTTGCCCATCTGGATGTCCTGAGAACAAAAGTGCTCAAGATGTGAACTCAGAGAAGCAACCTCGACTAAGCTATGGTATAACACACACCGTAGAAACAGGTAATCAATTCATGGAGCTAAGCATCCTTTTAGAAAAGACAGGGTCAAATCCTTCACGCATGACTCACCTGTTTGAAATGTATTTATGCGTATTATTTATGCATACTCTCATCTTGATTTACCCATATGTTGTAAAGGTCAGGACGTATCAACACTTTGAGAAGCTTAATAAAAGTTTGGGAATAACTAAAATCATTAAGATTGCCTTGGGCCGTTTAGACACTGAGGTTGTTCCTAGAAGTTGTGATTGTCCCGTGGAGTAGCCAAATGAGCAACCGTAACACAACTTTGGACGTGCTGAAGCATTGTTCATGGAGCTTTTAGAATAAAAAACACAAGAGGAAAAAGTGTAAGGAATTAATGAGCAACCAATTGTTAAAGGTCAAATTCATACAGCAAAAGAATGGGGGGGGAAGCGCTCAGTTAAACTCAGTTAATCATGCAGCTAGCAGTGGTATTAGTTGACTTTGCCTTGACTGGGAGCTCAGAGCACTGGGGGAGTGTTGGTGTTTTTTGCTTCTATAGATAGCAGTGGCAACACAGTACGTGTCTTTGATACGAGGTCGAAAGTGTTTCTTTTTTACAAAAAATCCTCACATGCATTATTGCATCTTTAAGACAAACAGCAATCAGCATCAGTCGATAAGTAGCACCGCAATAATTAACAATGTTGCATTAAAAAGAAAACAAACACTGATCAAGATTAGCATACCCACTATATTATTTCCACACTATTTGGGAACCGATTATGACAGCTGTAGTCTGTTTTTAAACAACTTGTGAAGTAAAATCAGCCAGCGATAGTTGTCATTTCAGACACCAAAATTGACGGTTGCCAGTTAGTAATGAGAGACCTGCTTTAGACTTCTGTTTGAACCCTTTGTTTGAAGCATACGTTTGATTTCACAAGTTAAAATCTGCTTCCCTTATTGTAAACTGCTTTATGTGTCGAGAACGGAAGGTTTGACACAGCAACAATAATGAAGGGGGACTGTTGAGATATATCACTCTGGACAGACTAACATGCCAATGAATCGACGCTGTCAGCCCTGCAGCCACAGCACCAGTGTGGCCAAATGTTAAGCTGCAGCTGCTTTACTCATCAGCCTCTGTGTATTTGGCGGCTGATAGTGCTTTCATCGACAGTCATGCATACCTTCCAGAGGTTGAACATCTGCGCAGTTAGTCGCTTCTAGTCAGCTTATGCCATTTATGCAATTAACATTTCCTGATCCACGGTCCTTGAGAAACCCTTCATGGCTTGTTTAACTGTCTGGGTATTTACACCGGAGATCAGCTGCATACATTTGTTACATTTGCAAATTGCAACTGCAGGTGGTTTACAAAGTGAGAGGAGTGGGATGGGAAAATGACTCCCAAATGTGTTTCCTCTTCAGCAAGGCAGTCAGGGGAAGAAGGCCTGTTGCCTCTAGCTTCCTCTCTGACTGATCATTTGAAATGTCATTACAGCCAATTAAATAATACAACAGGTGCTGCTGTTTTGCTGTATTTTCTTCTTCAGACGGCTTTGCAATCATAAAATAGTGATTTGATCGACGTCTCAGAGCAACAGTGCAGTCGTAGCTGTTTGTATTGGGGTAACATAAAGGTAGCATTAATGAGCCGCGTTTAAATGTAAGCTTCTTAGACATTAAGAATATGTAAACTGGAGTTCATTGAGAAACACTTACAGCTACATTATAAACCATTTATTATAAGTTATAAGACGCTGTATACCGCTTATAAGAATGAAGTGTTCCAATGTATTTTCCTTAGTCCCCTAAAAAGCTAAGCCCACCATAACACATCCTCATGCCTTAAAGGGGCTCTATGTAACAAATGGAAGCAATTTACATGTATTAGTCATTTTTAATTAGCTATATGTGAGCGGATTGTGACATGGCATTAAAAAAATTAGACCTTTCCCATCTCCCTCGGTTGCCTATAAACGACCGGCTCCCAGTATAACACAGAAGTTCCACAGAGCCCTTTTAATGACTGAAACGGTTGCAGTTAAAGTTTGGTTAAGTTAAGGCACTAAAATGACGTTGTGAAAAGATTAAGTTTTGGGTTAAAATGAGTACGTACAACTTAAGTTACGTTACAACCGTGTCATGAGTTAAGCAGTTTATGTTCGGCTAGCTTGAATTAAAACAAGTCCATGTTGACTTGCGATTTCACATGGCGCACGAACAACAGTCTCCTTGCTGACAGTCTGGGTGTGAGTGATCCACCATCCACTCGTCCTCCATATGCAGACTTGGTGGCTCTTTACACTACGGGCATATCCCAGTTCCCTTGATTTACATCCATGTTTCCCTCACTTGCGTGTTTTCCTTGCGTCTTAGTCCCTCCAACCGAGGAAACCATGCAAAATGGCGGACCAGAACGACTTCCGGTTTAGGTGATGATCGTAGAGTGTGGAAAAGTCAAATAAGGAAACTGAGATGTGCCATATGTCGCCTAGCTTCCTCCTTTGCACCCATCATAATAACTACAGCCTCTAGAGGTCACAGCCAAACAATAAGTGTATTAAGCTGCTTGCACAGACAAACTATACAACCATTTTATTTTTGGCAGAAGTTGAAGATTTAGCCCAGTTGATGTTCACGTAATCTTATTCCCTTCTTGATCTGAAGTTGAAAAAACTCTCAACCAGTTCTAATGGTGTTTGTGTGTGTGTGTGTGTGTGTGTGTGTGTGTGTACATCTGAGGGCCCATTGTCTATTTAGCGTGCAGTTAAACTCGGTTTCAGACGGGACTGATGGCCAGAGGGGCTGATGGTAACTGAATTAGCAGCACATCAATACTTTATGGTTGTTGTTTTAAAGTTGCTGTTATCTCTCTCTCTCTCTCTTTCAGGGTTCTCTGACGCGATCCCCAGCCACAACACACACGCACACACACACACACACACACACACAGAGTGTCCTCTTCCTCCCTCTGTCATTATCTCTTCCTCTGTTTTCACATCCAAGTGCTTCGACTTGGATCTGCCTTAATCCAACTCAAAATAGCCACTACACTACTTTCAATGTCTGTTTCAAAATAGGAGCTGTGCGTTTCTGTGTGTGTGTGTGTGTGTGTGTGTGTGTCTATACATGTTTGTGTAATGGCTGCCCCATAAATGGCATGTTTTTTTAATGGGGCATACATTGTGTTTGTATTCATTCTCTTGTTCATGACCTAATCATGTCGTGTACACTGTAGAGACAGGTGAGGAAATGTGAGTGGGAGTTTGTGTATGTGTGTGTGCGTGTGTTTTTACACGTGCCTGTGTGTTTTAGAGCGGGTGATTTGGAGTGACAGGCTGACCATTGACAACAGCATTTGCAGCAAGTGGATAAACGACTCCGGACATCTGAGACAAATTACATGTCTCATTTCACCTGTTACCTGCACACATGTGATTTCACTCTTATTCGCAAAGACAAACGCGTTTGAACTTACTTGAACATATTTTGCCAACACATCATCCAACATATCAGCCGTCATACATCACTCAGCTGCTGAGCAAGTCGCGTCCAACTCATTTTCATTTAAATTCCTTTTTGTCCTATTATTCTCGCACCACCTCGAATCTGCCTCTGGAGGCAAGTTAACACGGGTGGATGTAATTATTTTGAGAAATAAAATTTATTAAAAAGCACTAGTCCTTCAGGGAAATGTGTGTTTGTGTTTTTTGCCAAATATTAGTAGAGTGTGCAGCAGTTGTGTGCATAACTAATGTGTTTTTCGTGCAGGTATGTTAAAGGTGCAATATGTAAGAATTGGCCACTTGTCAAATTCATACTCAGAACAAATAGGGTAGTATATCACCTGAGTAACCACTAACTGCTGCTAACTGTAGCTGCCTCAGCTCGTTAGCTCAGTAAGCCGTGCATCTAGTGGTTCAGACTGGGAGATTGAGGACCAGTGGAGTGGTAGCGTTCAAACTGCTAGCACGTTAGGTTTAGACCAGGACGGGGCGGCTAGCTGTTTAGCATACTAGCTTCACTAGATATTGGTGCAACAGAGTACATAGACACCATAATGTAAAAAAACTACTATTTATTCACATTCTGTTGATAATTTAGTTATTTTTTAATTCATTAAATTAAATATTGCCCCTTTAACTTATTGGGATGTCTTCTGTGTTGTACAGAAAATGGGCCTCAGGCTCCATCACAGAATTTTATAGCCACACAGCTAGCCATATGAGACACTGGTACTACGAATTTGATTTCCACTGTTGCAGTTAATCCATCACTTTTGCATTAGGCTTTAATAAAGGCCATATTCTTAATTGAAAATGAGGATACTCACACTAATTCATACTTTACACAGCCATGCTGAGAGAGACAGTGGGAGAGGAAGCTATACTCATTACACATCAAAATTTTGGTAGGCTACAGATAATGCTGCAAATTTGCCGTGCAAAAGGAAAAAAGTTTGCATGAAAACACTAGAGTCATGCCTTTGTCTCACAGGCATGACTATGTTTGACATTAGATTATGTGTCTACCTTATTTTCTTCACCGTCAGCGTCTCAGATCTCTGAGTTTTCGCTCAAAGCTCAGGTTTTTTCAGCAAGTCAAATAGATCTGCCTTTATGCCGTGTGACAGCTGCAACTGAGCCAATCAGAGCGCTGCGGGGCGGAAAAGTACCCACAAAAATGGAGACAAGTGTGGATGAAATCTGGTTAGATACGCTTCCAAAGTTGACTCTTGAAATCCATTGACATGACAAACTTTATTCTAACGGCCTCCTCAAAACTGCAACCACAGCTTCCATGCCAGAAATAGAGCAGACTGGATGGATGATTTACGTGTCAAATGCTAGCTACTGTTCTATGACATCGATGTCAGACAGAATAAGTGAAGTGAAACAAAGTGCCAGTTTAGTGTGGTCATACGAGTTAATGATCAGGGTTTGGTTCTTAAGTCTCATGACCCTTTAACAGGCATTGTAATCGAGTAGTTGAACTTTTTTGCAATCAAATTGTTGTAATAAGACCCATCATTAGCCTTATTGCCCTCATCGAATAGAATTTGTAATGTGATTATATCTGCGAGGCAGGAATGATGTAAAAAGATATTGAGGTCTAAAAGGTGAGAAAATAAATTTAGTTAGTTAGACACTGAAAGCTAAGTTTTAAAGTCGGATTTAACGATAACATTTTTGTTGAATGGCAGAAACATGATGACAAAATGTATCTATGGTCTATGTTAGTCGGGAAAAAGTGAGTGACAGCTTGGTTGAGCTGCCCATGTAGGGTAAACTGATAGCGACCAGCTAGTTCATGGTAAACACAGTGCTAAAGTCACATTTTGTTTACATTTTTCCCCAATTTTTTTCTATTTCTATTATATTACATTGTTCACCTGCTACAACATATTTTCCACACGTTTTTATTAGACACATTTTAGTATTTTGAATCTATCATGTTCCCATTATTTTTTAAATTTCTATTATACTTCACTATTTTCTTTTGTTACCACATATTTATTCAAATGTTGTTACTACATTTAGTTTTTTATTTAATTTTGTAACAATAAGACATTTAAAAAAAAAATAAACTTTTATAAAAACGTTTTTATATTAAAATAGCTTCACCTTTAGTTACGCAAATGATTTGTCAATCAGTCAACCAACTGACATGTTTGAAATTTCAATGACATAAAACCCCTAGAATGACCCCAATGACTACCTCAGAAATTATGTGAAATTACCCCAATATGATTGCTTGATACTTAACATTAAATTGACTGACCCAGCAGAGGTGTTACAAAAAACAAAAGAAAACATAAAACACAAACAAACAAAAAACAAAACCCTCAACAATTGCCAATGGGAAGACAGGAAAGTGTAAAGGTCATTGGCGTTAGCTTCATGTTTAGCGTACCTAATATCTTTTCATTTTCATATTCATCTCATTTTACTCTCAAAAAGATAACGTTTGTTAAAGAGTACGCTTGTTCCTAAAATGTTAAACTATTCTTTTGGGTTTGGATATACAGGTCTGCTTACTACAACCTCAAAAGAACACAGTTGGATCACAGTTGGATCAGCACCTCTCGTTCAAGGGGGGTTGCTGAATTGAATATTTACATACTGTGTCTATTACAATATCTGGGCTATGTATTATTTTTCACCCTCACGGTCAATACAAAACCACTACCTTTGGCCTCATAAAACATTCACAGATAACTAAATTGAGAAATCAACAGTATTAAAACATATTCATTAGATTGCAGAGGGCTTGGGAATGTAATCTAATCTTCATGTTATTTTTCAAGTTATTGTTTCAAATCTTCACTGCTGAACCCATCCATTCTTCAAAACAGAAAAAAGCACTCGAATCAAATTGCCTGTTGGGTTTTCGTGTGTTCGATTTCAGTCCGTATCCCCTCGTCTGAGTTGTTATTTCTGTATCTCTGTATCATAACAAATGGAGCTCTTCGGATGCCACAGGGAATCAGCTGATGGTCCGTTTTAATCCTGTCATGCCTTCCCTGCTTTGACAAAATAAAACACAAACACGGGAAAAGGAGTGGTGGAGGGCTGCAAAAGACGACTCTGTTAAGAATGTTAATGCAACATCCTTGTTTGACAAGATCCAGCATTAATATTTCAACGAACGCGCTTTCAACAGTAAAACGTTCAACCTAAAAGCCATATTTCTTCAGGTTGCCTGAGCAAAGAGACATGGACATGGAAATCCAAAGGTCAAGCTGGGATTCTTTTACGAGAAAAGACACACAGAGGAGGAAGTTCAGTAGTTTCGCTCGGATTACAAAGTCTTTGACACCAGGGTGAGCAAAATGAACACATCCACAGCAAACCCAGGAATTATTCCAGTTTATTATCTATGCAGGAAGAAAACATTTTTTTTTCTAAAGGTAAAACAAAAACATTCAGCATTTTTCCTTTAGGACTTATAAACCTCAGTCATGACTACTCAGGGTTAAAGGTGCACTACATAGTTTGGGATGAAATTTTAATTAGAATAGAAAGATCTTTTCTTAATGCCTTATCAAACTAAATCAAACCCTCTTTGTTTTCATGACTACATAAACTGAATAAACAAACTGCCCTTAAAGAACAACGCAGTTTAATACTGTTTTGCTTTGTTTATATGTGGCAGACCCTGCCACTTTTCTCGCTTCAAACAGAACAGCTTGTTTACTCAGTTCTATTTCTGAGTTTGCATCATAACCTCATTGATATTGTAACTATAAGAATTCTGAGCTTGAATTTATTTTCCAAAACTACACAGTGCGCCTTTAAAAATCAAGAAGCACACAAAAACACAGTAGAAGCACATTTATTTGTCTCTTTCTCTATTCCCTACCACACAGCGAGCGCACGCACTTGTACACCGCGATGCTGGAAGTAGGCTCCTAGAGTTTGATGTTTCCATTCTTTGCCAGCATAAATATTTGATTCAGCACACCATCCCCAGAAGGTTCCATCTGAACAAAAGCTAAAATAACAGCTTCAACAACAAACTACAAGGGCGGCAACAGCAGCAGCCGCTGTGAGAACACGCAGCCGGTCACCTACAACCTGACGGGGCTGATGTGTATGTAAGGCTGTGTCGTCGGTTAGTTCCATTGCGTCCCCCCTTCCACTAGCCCTCACTGGCATCAGGGAAAAGATGCTAGGTATACAGAAAGAAAAGTTTTGCGGGAATTGTTATTGGAGGGGAACGCATCTCAGAGGAAGGCAGGCACACGGGAAGAAAAATAAGAAGAGTAACGTTGCATCTTGATCCAGAGCGGTGTCTGTCATCTGGAGGACACACGTATTCAGAAAACGGGGGGGAAAGTGAGGTGAGAGCCGCAGCCGAGCACAGGCCGGATAATGACATGAAAGATGAAAGCAAGAGAGCGAGAGGTAGTGACAAGAGAGGCAGGGCTGCTCCTCCTATAGCGACGCACTTGTTAGTACACACAGTATACTCGTGACTGCATCTGCCCGACGCTGACGTTTATGTGTTCATGCGGCGTGATGGTTGCATAGTATGTGGAGATAAGCCCCTGGAAGCTCCGCGCAGAGCTCATATTGCAGGGGCGTGGACAACAATGACTTCATGACTGTATAAGAGGAGTCTAGCATGAGAGAAGGGACTGTCGGAGAATGGAGAAAAGGTGGGAAAGACAGGATGGGAGGAGGGACTGTAAGATGTTGAAATGACAGCTGGTCCTGATATTATCTGCTGTACACAGCAAAAATACAAAATGAAACCCTTCGCAATATTTATGCTGAGCCAAATCATCGCTCCCACACACACACATATTATTACAGTGGCCATGATATATTTATACCTTTTTGGACATCTGGCTAAAATGTGACAGACTCAGTTTGATGCTGAATAGGATGCTCTTGGATGTCTCTGCACCTGCTATCAAATAGCTATCCGATGTTTGCAATATCCAAACCAAACCGCGACTGCTTGACATCATCAATAAGAGTCCAAACGGTGCAGACTCATTAAATCGTCGTTATACAGGTACACAGGGTTACGTAGCGAAATGGAAGTTCATATTCGTATATATATACAGTTGTTTATACGCAGATAACTGTGTCTGAAAATGATGGCGATGATAATATGGTCACCAACCTCGCACCTTAAGTTTGACATCAGGTAGACACTGTCCATCAACTTTAGATGTTTGTGTGCATCAATGTTATAAACAAGGAGTCCACCAATGATTGTCCAGCTGTAGTCCTGAGCTCTGTGGGCCTGGAACATGGTCCGCCTGTCACCCGCAACAGCTTGATCCAAGATGTTGCGGTGGAGACGGGTCTCTGTGGGCGTACACACACACACACACACATACACACATTCGTCCATTTCCTTTTCCTATGACCGGACATTAGCCAGGAGCAGCCTTAAACCAACCTGGATCAGCCTGGCTCTTGCCGCTGGTCAAAGGATGTTGTAGTCCGTGATGATGTGTGTTTCAGCAAAAAAGCAGAACATGATTTGGACTGTCAACCAGCCACTGTATCTTCGCGTTTCCATAGCAAAAGTCACAATATGTCATAAAAACACTTTCATCAGCAAACTTTATTTAGACAGTCCAACCAGACATCGCACATTATGTATTGTTACAAAGTTGACCGCAGAGCCCTTCACATGGAAAAGTGATGCAAGAAGGGCAGGTAGAGCGACACAGTTTGAAGCTGAAGGCCACAGACCAAGTTGCTGTCTTTGACAAGTTGGGAGTGAGAAGGTGTTGGAAGTGGCTCTGAAGGAAGGCCTTGAGGTAGGGAGTGAGGATTTTAAAATGACTTTTAAATTCGTACCAACTGTTGTTTTAAGTATATAAAACGCCAACAAATTGTTAAAATTGCTCATCACAATTTCCCAGAGCCCAAAGTAACATTTTCACGTTGCTTCTTTTTTTTCAAACAATCTAAAGATTCCTCATTTACTATCATAAATGACCAAGAAAAGTAGAAAATCCATGCATTTAAGAAGCTAGAAAACAGCAATTTACTTGAAAAAGGACTGGAACGATGAATTCATGTTAAGATAGATGGAACATGTTTTTTTTATTTAGCGACTAATCATTGCCCCTCCACTCACATCTATGGCTTTGCTTATATGTTATACATAGCCTGATATTGCTTTATGGAACTCATAGGATGGTATGCTGGGGAACATTTCGGCCAGTCTGACAAAAACTACCAGGGCCAATGTTAGTTCCTGTCTCTTGGATCATTACTGTGGCTAGTCTGGAAAAAAAAAGATGCTTTATTTTTGAAGAACTTCAATCATGGCGGCATTCGTTTGAAATCGGTTCAGATTTGGACCACGTCTAAGATGTATCTCAGTGTGCTTTAGCCAGGTTTGTTATGAATGTGCTGTGTGCGTGGTGGTGTGTCTGTGCTAATGTGTACTTACTGTTGCGTCCTACTTTTTTGCCTCGCAGTCTTTGAGGTCGAATAAGGACCAAACTTTCCACATCGTGTAGAGCAGAAGACCCACAGGCACGCACACACACACACACACACACACTGTCATGCTGTCAGGATACATTTTCATAGAGGCAATTAAAAGCAACATCATCTTCTGCATAATCAATGACAACCACTAAACAAACAGGCTGCCAGCTTGCACAGGTCCTGCGGGCTTGAAAACACACACACACACACACACACATGCACTTACACAAGATTGTCCACATTTGCACAAAGTCACTATTTCCCTTTAACTCTACAGCCACAATTTACAGCGCATGATGTCTATAACCGTGTTAATGTCACATAGAACAAAGAGAAGATGCAGGCAGAGGAGAGAGGGGTGTCACATACCATCACCAGAGACAGGTCAGCATACGATGACACAGCCAAGATGGACACCACAGCCAGCGGGCATGTCGTTACTCAACATACACACACGCACGCACGCACGCACGCACGCACACACACACACACACAGACACACACACAGACACACAAACAATTCATTGCGAGTGAGGAACAGACATCATGGGACCTGACGTGGGCCGGGGGTTTTTCGTCTGATTGGCCTTCACATGCACTTTGGTTTTCGTGACAACGGCTGTCCCTCCAGGCCACCGGCTGCTCGAGCCTGGCATGGAACCGAGCTGTGACACTGATGAGGGAGTGGGAAACTTTTTTTTTTGAAGCCGCCACGTGGATTATTTGCTTGTTGCAATTCATTCGTAGCAGCTGTTTTATTTAAAAAAAATAAATAAAAAATCTTTCTCCCTATGAAGGACGTGGTTGTTTGAGCTGTCGACCGCACTAACTTACTGGGCATCTGGAGGGATTTTGAGTGCCTCTAAAATGTGAAACCTTGAGAAATTTATGTAAGAAAATTTAATTACAAAGATCTCTTTCCAGAGACAAGTTCCTCTTTCCTCAAAGTCACACAGCATGTAAGTCTAACTGGGATCTCTCTTCGGTACAAACGGATATTACTGACTCATTGTTATTGATTACTCTTTTAAGAATGGTTTATAAACCCTGTGCAGGTGAGCCACCTGTGTGGCTGTGGATAGATGTGTTTGACTGACACCTCACCCTCCTGTTAGTTTAATTGATTCTATTAGACAACATGAATATGAGTCTTGTTGGCACTGTGAGTTCCCATCATCAAGAATAACTGACACATGCGAGGAGTTGCGTGGCCTTTAACGTCCACTTAGGTATAATTCCCCATCAGTCTTACAGCGTCTGCTTTTTGTGTTTGGTCATTAATTATTGACTGCACGTAATTTGCACATGAGCTGTCAGATAAATAACACGCACAGAATGTACCATTAATGCGGCCTGGGAAATTCCAAAGTCACAACTGGATGTATGGAGACTAGTATGAAGTGCAGCCGTTTAAAATAACATCAGTCCAATTGTGATTTATGACACCTTTGATTTAAACGTCTATAAACCATCCAAGCAGATTGCTATCGCTTGTTCTGTTCCGCCTCTGTGGCTGTGAGCATTTTTTGGGTCCCTAAGAGGAGGAAGAAACAGGCAGCACAGCACAGCACAGCACAAAAAGTTGGTTTTGAATTCTTTCAACAAGCCAAGGCCATGTCGATTGCAAAAATGTTCAAATGGGTAATTTCCCTGACATTTTGAACAGACTGTTACTGTTCCTGGAGAATATACGTAAAATTATCCTCAAAAGCCTATCCAACTCTAGCCCAAAGTAAAGTCAAAGCTGTTGTTGAAACATTTGGAGTACAGGGATGGTTGTGGGCTCTTTTGAAAGGTTACCTTCTGATTTCCCAAAACAGTCAGAGGCCCTGTAAGTGCTTCTGTAATTAAGTTATAGGAGTTTGAACACAGTGAATTATTCATTTATTTTTCCCTCCTAAACTGCATGTGACCTACAAGTGACCCTCTTAGCTGGAAAACTCAATGGGTCCACATCACAGTCTTATATGGTCGAAGTTCAAATTCAGTGACAGTTTAGTTGAAAGTGGACACTTAACACTTGTTTTTTTGAAAGTAACAGGAGCATTAAACATTATAGTTCCTTATTTCCCCATTTAAGCTAACTTTATGCATATAATATAGCCCAAAACAAGTGCTTAGGTGCATAAATTGACACAAACTTGGACTTGATAGTACATGATCTACATGACGTCAATCATGCGGCACTGGGTCTCCCGTCTGAGAAATCACTTAATGGTTGTTGCAGGCCATGGGACGAGCATGTACGCTTTGTATTTCGTGTCTGTTTACCCATGGAATACTGTGTTTTGGACAAAATATTTTACCGAAATGAATATCCTGGACATTTGGGAACAAGAGAAGACTGCTGAAACACCCAGACGCTTTTTTGATGAGTTGCCAACAATTTGTACGCACTTGTTTGTAGGCTAGTCGATTTGTTTTGTTTTTATCGTGACTGCCCGATGTGGTTTCAGCTTTAAATGGCTGCCATGAACCGAATCAGAGGAATCAAAGCTTTCTAACAATTTATGGCTTGACTATACACTTGAATTGAGGCGTTAATCGCTGCACTTTTATTGTTGTGCTGGTTATGAATGGTAACAAGGTTGAAATTAGTAAAAAATAAAGAAACACTCAGAAAACAGGAAGAATTGAGCGCAATTTTATCTTTAAGGTTAAACACTGTAGAAAATCTATTATACTTATCATACATTTTTTATAAAGCCAACATGTGACTTGGAGGACAAAAGACGTCAACTTGAAATTTGAATATGTACATTAATAAAACAATAAAGTTTAACCAACTCTTATGATCGATTGGTCGTGTGCATCCCTAAAATACAGAACTGTGATTTGTACTATGATTTCTGTGTGATGTCTAATGACTTCTTTCTCAACCTGTTGCTGTTGCTTCCACTGGGCTTTTTCAGACGCCGTGGTCTTATTTTGGGGTGTCCACTTAAGTGATGAGCCCAACTCACTGGTTAGTTCACAAACAGCAAAGCTTGCCGAAAAAGTTGTCCTGATGCCTCTCGAAAGAATAGCTTTTGTTATTGCTGATTGCAAATGTCTTTTCTTCAGTCGTGTTTGTGTGTGTGTGTGTGTGTGTGTGTTGCATTACCTCATTCTTTTCCATTTCGCTGAAAATAGACCCATTAAAAGGTGATTCTGCTGCCTCAATGTGCGATTCTCCGGCTTGGATAATGAAGCCGCAGGAGACATACATTCAGAGTTCGCAGTTAAATCATCTCACACTCACACACACACACACATATATAGGAGACACACAGTCTGAGATTGGAGTTAAATCACTTGACCTCCGACCCCTCTTTGGACCAATGAGAACATCCCCGACACCCGGGTGCAGCCCCCGACGGCAGACTATAAATAGCAGGCAATTTAGAACAAGAGAGGAGGGGGGCATCTCAAAGATTAATGACTCCCCTCTACATGCATTTTACTACTTTTTGTTCTATCAGTCTTATCTCCTCTCTTTCCTCCCACCTGCTCTACTTTGCCATCTCGCTCGCTCTTTTTCCCGCCCTCCTGGCACTCTCTTGCTGCAGCTCTCTCCCATTGTCTTTGCCATGCGTTCACCGCTGTGTGCGTAATGGTCTCACGGTAAATGCATAGGCAATTTTCCCATGAGTCACAACCCATTCTCTGCACAGTCTCTTCTTCACCACCACCACCTTTCCTATAAGGTCGCACTCATGACGCCAGTGACGCTGATTCCAAGGACAAATAAGATGCTAATCTTCCGCCTTCCGCACGTGTATCCCCCGCTGGATTTTCTTTTTCTTTCTTTAAAATTTCATTTACTTGGAGCAGGGTATGCTGAGCGTGTTGCCTGTTGTTTCACACTCAAAGGCAGACACATTCACACCTGGGAGCTTCACCTCGCTGTTAATAACAAGTAGCTCAGCTGGAGTCATTCAGAGCTAAGTGCTTCACTCAAAGGCACCTCAGCAACATGGACTCACACACACACACACACACACTGCGTACAAAACTGGCAATTCTCCAGCACTCTTTATTTATTTAGCCGTTATTCTCTGTTTTGCTCAGGCTCACATTAGGAAAATAATACATGAAAACAAGCTGAGACCCTCAGCTGAGAGAAAGGAAAACCTCCTTTGGGTGTACCTGGAAGCTAATAGCAATCTTTTTTATCAGCCAGGAGCTGTTTTTTCCTCAAACTCTCAAACCGCAACCTGACCACTACAACAATAATGCCATAATTTCTAGTTCTCTTTACACAGTGTGCAAAACATTGATTTCAAATTTCAGCTGAGAATCTTCCGCTCATTTAGAGCTTTGTTTCTTATGAAGGAGAATCTTTTTTTGCTGTTATTCACTGTTTGGGTATTTACTGATGTGCAAAGCTTTTAACAAGAATGGAAACAAATTAAAGCAGTGTAGCAGTGGCAGACTCAAGAGTTATTTTCACATGGTGGCATTAGAAGGGTGCTCGCTATTTTCCTTTTGGACATCAATACATAATTTTGTTGATTTTGTGGGGTTTTGAGAAAGGTTCTCCACTTGGAGCTTGCATTTGCCAATTTTGCAAACTGGAACGCTGACCAAGAAATAGCAGGATGACTGACATGACATGACATAAGTCATTTGGTTCAAGTCTCAGGCAAGTCCCAAGTCATTCTTTCTTAGGTGAGTCGTCACAAGTTGTGCCAAGTCAAATCGAGTAGAGTCCTTGGTTCAAGAAGAAGAAGAATCTCTTAAACTCATCCTGGAGGAGCAGATGGACAGCCAATGTACGGTTCCCAGGACCAACACCTGATCTGAGCCAGTTCCTTGCTCGAGGGCACTAAACTGGGAATTTCGAACACAGTCCAAGTCACAACGACTCAAGTCCACGTCCCTGCAGGAAGAAGTGAATGAGCTGCACTCAGCACAGAGACACTTGACAATTGCCTTGTGTCATGCATTATTTTCGCAAACCACACTGCTATTTTTGTCATCAGAGCAAGTACAAGATACAAGACTAATTTATTTATCATTCTTAGACACAGGGCTGTGCAACGAAATGCAAGTAGTAGCATAGTCTCGCCGGCCAATCCTGCCTCATGAGTGCCGTGTCTCTCTGGCACAGGTGAAGAAACACTCTGCCTGGTTTGTAATCCTTAGAACTAATCACAATTGTCTTGTGCAAAATAAAGCGACAGTACATACAACAGTCTACATATGGTTGAGTCAGACTAGTCGTAGTCCAGTCTCTTTGCTACTTGTGCCACTTACAAAACAAGACGAAAACTCGCAAAACACTTCAGTCATCAGACTTTAAAGGCGACTGATTCTCAAACAGGGCTCAGAACATCGCTGCTTTTCTTCATTTTGTGGCTAACTGCATTCACTTCATCCATGTCCAACCGGCCCCTGATTAGACAGCCAAAATGAAGACAGCTCAGCAGAATAAAAAACACCCAGCACCACTGTAGACTTTGCCTCAGACAAATCAAAGGTACCATGCCTGAGGAGCCCCTGGCGGCTCTCCAGCTGCTCAGGTCACTGGACTCTGACCCTGCGAGCTCAGGCAGTGTGAAAGGTCAGAAACGACGCTAAGTACATCTGCAAGTTAACAGAGGATATTCAAATGGGAGGGGGAGGCTCAAAGCATGAATTAGTCCGTGACTCAAATTAAAATGTAAATTCCCCCATATGTTCTCCATCGCATCCGTCTCACCTTGCAGATATTTTTTGAGGTTTTTCGGATACCCACTTCTAAACTTCTGCCACCTAGATTTTAATTTGGAGCATGAAATACAGAAACAACAAAACAAAACACATACACACAAAGGACATTGTAAGCTTATAAACAAACAACACAATGCTTTTGTTCTCCTGACGCTGACAGTCTTAGGATTGAGGGATGGTGGAAAGGATGTCAGAGACGGTGGTGGTTTTCTGTCTCCTCTGTTTAGCATGATGGGGACCTTTTATAATGCCTCGGAGTGCGCATGTGTGCGTGCAAGATGTACGCGCACGTGTAGCTGCACTTGTGTGTGATAAGGCCACAATCCGTGTATTTGCATGCACTTTGTATGTGTGCAAATGTAGGTGCGCGTGTGTGTGTGTGTTCATGTGGCTCTCCACACCTGCCCTCTGGCCATGGCTTCATTAAACATTTCATTAACGTCAAACATCATTTGCACCGTCGGATTAAACTGGCCCACACACACAGACAAGAGACCCACCCACACGCACAAACAACATCAGGAAAAAACTGAGGTGACACGTTCACAATGAAATGACAAAATTAGAGCTCTGCCCTGCAAATTACACAAAACCCACATTAGCAGAATGAGTTATCTGATGAGACGAGTCGGCTCTCGGGTTTCTGCATGCATGCATATTCCCGTAATTGTGTGCGCTGCCCCTTGTGTATTATGTGGTATGACTCAGTGCTTCTGCGTGAATGAAAAGAGGGAGAAGAAAGGGAGATAGAAAACAGCGGCGGATGGGTGGGGCAGAGGTTAAGCACACTTGAGAGATAGAATCTTAACATTTGTAGTGATTCACATCCCAACACAGAGAAAGAGAGGAAACAAGGGATGGACAGAGTTTCAAGGAAAACACAGAGAGAAAGGTCAGAAAAGCATTTTGTAGAGAAAGAGAAACACTAACTATTTCATGCGTTGGTTTGGTGGTTAGTACTGCAAAGACTCTGCACTCTGCAGAGAATCACATGACTGAGGTTCATGGCATCTTTCAGCTCTCTTGTTTTGGTTTTCGGCTCACAACTTTACTGCTTTGCACTGGTGGACTCGGGGGGTGCATG